>QKMV01002764.1:0-11322 GCA_003287335.1 Lednia tumana
CTGGCCCTGTGGCACTGGTCTATTGGCATCGGTGAATGATAGGGTGATGATGAACCTAACAGGGAAGAGGGGAAACCCGATACCGGCACGTAGCCTACTCCTGTCATGTACGCGAAGCTATCCCTATCTGATACGCTGTATCTGTGGGGGGTTGCTCACCCCTCCTGGTCGTAGGTGATCTTGTCCAGGAAGCTTTTGACCGGAGCACCTGTGACCTTGTGCGCGTGTTCAAACTTGTTCTTGAGCGTCTCGGGGTTGACGTGGTGCGAGAGGACGTTGCCCTCGCCGCCCACAACGTCGGCCATGTACTGGCGCGTGCGCATGATCACCTCGGACAGCTGCAGCTGCAAGCACCAGCGCGAACAAGCGTCAGCAACGGAAGCATCAGAAACGCAAGCGGAACAATTAGCAAGGCAAGTGTCGCTGTTGGCATTCGCAGGCATTAGCAAGCACCAGCGCGAACAAGCGTCAGCAACGGAAGCGTAACAATCAGCAGCACAAGCGTCGCCGTTGGCATTCGCAGGCATTAGCAAGCACAAGCATTAACAAGCCTCAGCAACACAAGCCTCAGAAACGCAAGCGTGAGCATCGTAAGCGTAACAGCTAGCAACGCAAGCATCAGAAACGCAAGCGTGAGCTTCGTAAGCGTAACAGTTAGCAACACAAGCGTAAGAAACGCAAGCGTGAGCATTGTAAGCGTAACAGTTAGCAACACAAGCGTCAGAAACGCAAGCGTGAGCATTGTAAGCGTAACAGTTAGCAACACAAGCCTCAGAAACGCAAGCGTGAGCATCGTAAGCGTAACAGTTAGCAACACAAGCGTCAGAAACGCAAGCGGAACAATTAGCAAGGCAATCATTGCCGTTAGCATTCGAAAGCATTAGCAAGCACAAGCGGAAACAAGCGTCAGAAACGCAAGCGTAACAATTAGCGAGGCAAGCGTCTCCGTTAGCATTCGAAGGCATTAGGAAGCACAAGTATGAACAAGCGTCATAAACGCAAGCATAGTAGTTACAAATGCAAGCAGTAACAGTGGAAACGTCGGCGTTAGCATAGCAGGCATTAGCAAGGCAAGCTTTAGACCAAGCAAGGCATGATGTAGCAAAGCAAACGTCGGCTTTAGCTTCATAAGCGTTAATAATGCAAGGGTTAGAGTTAGCTTTGCAAGGGTTGGCAATGCAAATGTTTGAATTTGAAACGCAAGTATAAGTGTTATCAATGCCTGAGAGCAAGGCAGTGCTAATTACTGCATATAAATAGATACGGAATAAGTGATGATGGTAATAAATAGCGGGATAGGTTAGAAACTACGTAGACTCGTGACTACTTTCTAATCTTAGCACTGGTGGAGTTCTTAGCAGTTGAATTCAGTTCAGTAAACAGTTTTTTTGAAAACATGATTGGTAATTTTTTATTAGTGAAGTTAATTGGAAATGAGAAAGAATTGTATCGAAAGGCAGGCATGTATAGTTAAGGGCTTTCGAGGAATGTGTATAAAAGACGAGAAGGTGCGTCAGCGAGAGAGACTTACCAGAAGCTGTGGGCGTCCCAGCGCGGTCAGCTTGATGGCGCAGATCCCCATGCCAAACGTTGTGCCTGCAGCAAACAAGAAGACATTCCTCAACCACCCAACGGCAACCACTGGGAGAACATTACTCTAGCACCCAACGGCAGCCAACCAGAAGGCATTGCTCTACCGGCGAACGGTGCAATCAGAACCAACCAGAACGCAGATACTTTGCTGCCTTGATGGACGATCTTGGATACAAAGCAAAGGGACGATCGGCTCATCGGCTGCGTATATGTCGTCATTTTAGTCCTAGGGGCGATCGGAGGGCATGGCATTACACGTTTGCCCAAAACGGAGGAATCACTACCCAAAGTTGATCAGGACTACACATTTCAAGTCATTAACACTGCTAGTTTTAAAGTGAAGAATGTTAATATCATTTCAAAAATGTCTGCCTGCTCGAGGAATCGAATCGAGTTGGGCAAGTATTTTTGAAATGATATTGGTATTCGTTACTGCCCAAAGTTTAAAGAATATTAAAATCACTTCAAAAATACCTGTTCACTCGAGGACTCGAGCCCCGGACCTTTTGCTTACATGGGAACTGCTCTAACCACTGAGCAAAGCAGGGTACAATTTTATACAATTTTATAGCAGTTGCCATGTTAGCAAAAGGTCCGGGCTTCGATCCTCGAGTAAGCAGGTATTTTTGAAGTGATTTTAATTTTCTTAAAATTAATACTAGCCGTGTAATTGGCTTGAAATGTTTAATCCTTGTCACCCCCCAAAGTTCTTTTTTGGCAGCCAATACACTAGCATGAATGCACGGATAATGTTTTGACTGAAAACTGGTTTCTGCACTTTTCCTTGAGGTTTTTCTAATCCTACATCAGATGGCTTCTACGTTCTAATGATGGCATACACGGAGTGCCCAGGCGCAGTCCTAGGAGGTGGCTTGACCTTTCCAAAAGAAACGGCCTAAGAAATTATAAATGAAAACCAACGAAAATGAAATTGATAAGTCTGGCTTGACTTGAATTGAATAAAGCAAATTAGGCAGGCCTGTGCAGTAGGTTCCAGGCTTTGGCAAAATTCTCACTGTAGAATGTTAGATTATTATTTTGGGAGCGTTTACAAAAGGTACTCTTGTTAACAGCCTGTCATATTTTAAGCCTTTTTTTATGCAGTTTCTGAAGAACACGGCTTACTAAAATCACTTCAAAAATACCAGGAGGTATTTTTGAAGTGATTTTAATATTCTTAACATTATTACTAGCCGTGTAATTGGCTTTAAAAGTTTATTCCTTGTCAACACGGCTTACTATTTAAAAAGTAGCTCTGAAGTGGCCGTTGTCAAGCCAATACTGTAGCTTTAATATGTTCTTGGGGGCTGGGCCCTCAAACCCTCCCCCCTCAAATTCGTATCCCACTCGGAAGTATTGCCTTTCCTGTGTAAGTACCTGGAAGTATGGGGCCCTGAATTCATCTGTGCCTTTCAGGGCTCACAAAAATCTAAATGGGCCACTAGCGCCGAGCAAAACTTCATCCCCAGCTTGCCCAACCATCAACAAAAACCCTAGAACCGCGCCTGGTGGTGCCAAATTTTACATCAGAACAGGGAACCGTGGTTTCCGAAAAGGGTTCGAAATTTTCAATCCCCCAAAAGAAATACCACAGGTGGCTGGTTAAAATCACAATAACTGCCCTAAAAACCACCGCTATAAATTACGGATTTCATAAAACGACTTCAACCCTTTCAGTACGTTTCCTGGTTGATTTCAAGCTGGAAAGTCACTTGAAACGATCGTTAAAAGTATGTTCAAACAAGCTGCAAATGCAGTGTTGAAGAAAACGGTGTTGCAATGTTGCTTCTCACCACGGCCTAGAAGAGGCTGTGCTCCGAACTCGCCATAAACTTTGCAGCACAGGATTTACTAGTATTTTTAAAACGTGTATAATTATAATGAAAGGTGATTTTCACGCTTGGAATCAATCAGGAAAAGGACAAAATGGTTTGAAGTTTTAAGAATATTAAAATCACTTCAAAAATACGTGCTTACTCAAGGACTTGTACCCCGGACCTTTTGCTTTTGCCCGGTAAGCAAAAGGTCCGGGGTTTGAGTCCTCGAGTAAGCAGGTATTTTTGAAGTAATTTTAATATTCTTAAAAATATAACTAGCCGTGTATTTGGCTTTAAAGGTTAATCCTTGTCAGATTTGAAGTTGTTTGTTGCGGCATATTTAATTCGTGGGATTGGTTTTTAGGAGAGATATTGTGATTCGAATCGGCCGCCTGAGCTATTTCTTTTAGGAGAATAAAAACTTGGAACCGTTTTCTGAAACTATGGATTCCTTTGGGGGAAAAGCTTGGAGCTAAATGCTTGAATTATGTTAAAAGACAAGGGGAGAAATCACAACATGTCGGTCAATAGGTTCGTAGGGAATGCAGAAGAACGGGACGTAGGGAGTAAAAGGATCCACTCACTGTCGTTGATTTTCATCGGAAGCTTGAGGAACACATCTGCGGACCAAGACACAATCAGAATAGGTTAGGACGCAATCAGGATCGATAGGGACGCAATCAGGATCGATTGCGGTGCAGATCTAGGTGACTTCTTTACTCTTGGACAGGCTGTATGTCGCGTCGGCAGCAGAAGTTTAGGTCCCTGTGTTAATTGTCACCATCGCCCCTGGTGGAAAAGTATACTCTCCCCGTAAATAGAGTGTACAGTCGATACTGTGAGAGAGCATACTGCGTTACATCCACAAAATAGACTCTCTAGCCATACCTTCCTGTGTTAACTGTCACCATCGCCCCTGGCGGAAAAGTATGCTCTCCCCGTTAATAGAGTGTACAGTCTATACAGTGAGAGACCATACTGCGTTACGCCCACAAAATTGGCTCTCTAGCCATGCCTTCCCGTGTTAATTGTCACCATCGCCCTGGCGGAAAAGTATATACTCTTCCAGTAAAAAGAGTGTACAGTCTATACAGTGAGAGAGCATACTGCGTTACACCCACAAAATTGGCTCTCTAGCCATACCTTCCTGTGTTCATTGCCACCATCGCCCTGGCGGAAAAGTATACTCTCCCAGTACTCGACTGAATCGCTTTTCCCAAAACAACTCGGTCCAAACGGCGGAAATCGCTTGCAGAAGGGTAGTCGGTGCATGGTATGCGACGAGGGTGAAGACCAGGGTGAAGACCAGGGTGAAGACCAGGGTGAAGACCAGGGTGAAGACCAGGGTGAAGACCAGGGTGAAGACGAGGGTGAAGACCAGGGTGAAGACCAGGGTGACTCCTAGGGTGTCGAGGACGAACGTACGTACCGGAGACAGCCTCCAAGCAGTGCTGGAAGGTCTCCATGTTGCGCTCGCACTGCGCCTCGTTGAGGTAGAAGTAGGTGCGCGCGCTCGCCACCTTGTAGCGCCGATCCGCGAAGCTCTTGTCCACGTGGTATTGCGGCATCGTGCCTACACGGGCCGGGGCAAACCAACGGACACGTTAGACCGTGCGTGGAGTTTGAAAAGAAACTCTTTACTAAACTTTCTTGCTACACACGCTAAATCAAAAGGGAAATGAGAATTACCATGAAAGATAATCCTTGAGAAACGGCACACCAAATCGGAGTTATTGAGCCTGATGAGCATGAAGGTGGAAAAACAAAGCGAAATTTCTACTCTTTTTGTTTTATCTCGCTTGATTCATTGCACGGAAAGGTACAGAAAACGGGTCCAGAAGACGGTTATGTAAAGCTAATGCGTGAATGTGTGTTCCCAATATCCATGCATGTGTTTATGAATGAGTGTACTCAATATCCATGCATGTTATGAAATTCTTAAGACTCACGTCTTCTGCCTAATCTCAGCACTAGTTTTCAAAAAAAACTGTTAGTAAATGGGTTTAACTGCTGAGAACTTCTAACAAACGAACTGCCAAAGTTTTGCTAATTATATAGAAAGCTTCTTCGGCGCAATTGTCCGAAGAAGATTGACTGGTCTTGAGAAGAAAGATTGCGAAGAAGCTTTCAGTATAGTTAGCGAAACGTTGGAAGTTCGTCTGTTAGTAGCTCTCAGCAGTTAAAGCCATTTACTAACAGTTTTTTTGAAAACTAGAGCTGATATTAGGCAGAAGACGTGAGTCTTAAGAATTTAATCCTTGCGTGTGTTTACGAATGTTAAGCAAGACCGTGGTATAGCTACCTTCATCCTTCTCATCCCCAGCCTCGGAGGTGCTCGAACTGAAACGCAAAAAGCAGAGGAAGTCAGAAGACGAAGCAGAAGATTAGCCCCCGGGCCAGCAGCCCAACTATCGCCGATGATTCCAGCTGGCCTACTTCTGATAACATATCGCCAGTCATTTAGCGTTTGGCAAGGCCGGAAGTTGGCTTTAGTAGTTCTGCCAGCAACCAGAAGCTGATTAGTACGTTCGATAAAAGCTGTTTTCGGTAGCGAAGTCCAAAACCATTACTTGAAGCGTAAATGATTAAGGGTCTGTTTTTCTGTCTGCTAGAACCTAGCAAAAAATGAAGGGATCCGATTGGATCTTGCCACGGTAAAAAAAGTCAACGGACTGTTGAATTCTTAACACTGAAACAAAAGTCCTAAGAATGAAATGGTGACAAAGACAGGATTGCAACTCCTTGGGTTTCCTCAATTCTTGGTAAAGTAATAGGGGGTAACACTGAGAACAGCCGCCTTTTGGGAATTGTCTATCTTTTTTAACTAGGTATTTAGATCATGTTAAGTGTCAAAGAAATGGAAATCTGGATGCAGGGGGCAACGTACGAATTGTCAATCTTAGTCAGATTTAGCACTCAGAGTTAGCAATTAGAGCTAGCAATCGAAAGTGTTCGCTAGATTCGATTGCTAATTGCTAGAGCCTGCCAGCCTGGCGGCCAAAGCATGAACCTAATGTACGAATTGGTGGGACAGTTAGATGCTAGAAACAGAATTCAGATTCAGAATTGGAGCTAGACTTAAAATAGAATTAGAGATAGACCTAAAGATGAATTCGGACACAGCCTAGATCACGAAATCATTCCAGTTTTCTTACCTTCGAAGTTGTCGTGAAATTGACTGAACCCGAACTTCGCGGAAGACTAAATTCCGTTTGATCCAAACGCGAAAAGGCGTTGTAAATGAAAAAGCCGTTGGTCGTTTCTCCTGATTTCTAGCGTAGACTGTAGCTTTGTTCGCCAGCCGTAGCAAGCCCTACACATTCTGCACTAAAAGTGTAGATCAGCTGAATATCGTGCCGAAAGTGTCGTGCACGAAGCACATTAAAATGGCGGGCGTTTTGACCGTGGAAGAGGTAGCATGGTGGTGGTGTTCTACATAGAAGAGGCACTCGATACCTTGGGTGATCGCTTTGCTTACCCCAAATTGCCTTTCGGTGTGTCTTCTCAAGACGAAAGAAAACTTTTACAGCTAGGTTACTTTAAATGGAATTGACTAAAAACAGATCAAAAATGACAAAAATAACCTTTAAGCCACAAATCAGTTGTATTTCTTAAATGTAACCAAGTAACTGTGCTGAAAGGCATAACTCACCGTTAATTATGAAACAGAATTCATCATTCTGTTCACCACACATGCTGGCAGTTTTGAACATTCCCAGCACTTGCCGCCATGATTTCTACACTAAAATCCTACACCGGCTGTGGAGGTGGTGTAGAAAAGTGTCGACACTAGCTACACTTTTGACACTGAGCATGGCCAACGAACGCGCGAGTGCGCTGCACTTTTGCTGGCGAACACACAAGCCAGACTACTTTATCGGCAAAGTGTGAAAAGTGCAGAAAGTGTAGGGCTGGCGAACAGAGCTAGTGTCTACCTTGTCTCCCCTGCCGCTCCGCCACGTGGCGCGGTTGACTCGACGAGTGACAACGACCAACGACCAACGAGTACTCACGCGACTTCTCGCTTCTCCGCCTCCTCCTGGCTGAGGTCCTCCTCGACCGAGTAGTCGAGGATTGGCTTGACGCCGAACGAGAGCAAACGCTCCAAGACCGGACGGATCTCGACGGAGTCCTCGCCGGCCACGAAGTGCCCGTAGAACGTGGACTTCATGATCAGCTTGAACAGCCGGTCGCCGAACACAGCCTTGGTCAGCTTCATGATCTGCAACACATCAACGTACACTCTTATTAGTTAACAGAAGGTTGCCAGGGACTGAACGACCATGTTTAAAGCTTGCTATACAGTATTGCTAGTTAACAGATGGTTGCCAGGGACCGAACGCCCATGTTTGAAGTTTGCTATACAGTCTTGTTACCATATGGTTTCCAATGCCTAAACGACCATGTTTGAAGCTTGCTATACAGTCTTGTTACCATATGGTTTCCAAGGCCTAAAAGGCCATGCTTGAAGCTTGCTATACAGTCATGTTACCATGGTTTCCAAGGCCTAAACGGCTATGCTTGAAGCTTGCTATACAGTCATGTTACCATGGTTTCCAAGGCCTAAACGGCCATGCTTGAAGCTTGCTATACAGTCTTGTTACCATATGGTTTCCAAGGCCTAAAAGGCCATGTTTGAAGCTTGCTATACAGTCTTGTCACCATGGTTTCCAAGGCCTAAAAGGCCATGCTTGAAGCTTGCTATACAGTCTTGTTACCATAAGGTTTCCAAGGCCTGAAAGGCCATGTTTGAAGCTTGCTATACAGTCTTGTTACCATAAGGTTTCCAAGGCCTAAACGGCCATATTTGAAGCTTGCTATACAGTCTTGTTACCATATGGTTTCCAAGGCCTAAAAGGCCATGCTTGAAGCTTGCTATACAGTCTTGTCACCATAAGGTTTGCGCGTTACATTGGCGGCGGAAATGGGGTCCAAGCGGTTCCACTCGAATGGTTCCATTACCAACGAAGAAGACGTTCATGTTACCGGTCCGCGCAAGTATTTGTGTTCGACATGTTCTCAATGTTGTCCATCAAATAGAAACTAAGTTGAACTTGGATTAAATGTAAAAATTCAAGAGACTCATGTTGTAGCTCCAAATTTCAGCAATAGTTTTCAAAAAACTTGTTTGCAAACTGGCCGATCATTCTTCGATGAGACACTTTTAAGTAGTCTTTGGTAAAATGTGTTTTTCTTTGTAGTTCTTTTTCCACGTTTTGTTTTCTGCCACTCAAAAGTCCAGAAGACGTGGACAGTACAGTTCGCGAAACGTTGGGAAGTTTTCGGTGGACTTGACAAGGTTTACAAATTTAAAGCCATTTACACGGCTAGTATGGCGTGAAGAAATTTCGAGTATGTAGGTATTTTTGAAGTGGTACTAATATTCTTCACATTTCACTGGACTTCTTAGTATTCTTAGTCAGTTTTTAAATCAGTTTTTTTGGATCAAAAGTTGGCGGACGCTTGCGGCTCCAGCTGTCGAAAGACTTTCCCAGCTTGAGAAGGACTACAAATTTAAAGCCATTTACATGGCTAGAATTAATTTGCAGAATATTGAAATCACTTCAAAAATACCTGCCTGCTCGAGGACTCGAACTCCGCATCTTTTACTTACATAGCAACTGCTCTACCATTGAGCTTAGCAGGGTACGGAATTTCGGAAGTGATTTTAATCTATACGAATGGTAGATCTCACAAGGAGAATTTGGACCAAGAGGCTTTGAATTCAAAGATCGCACTACAACAAGTGATGCAATGCTGCATCACAATTCAACCTACTCGAATAAATGCCATAGATATCTAAAAAAACTGTTAATAACTGGGTTAAACTGTTGAAAACTTAACTGACACTAAACTGCCAACGTTTCGCTAACTATTCTGAAAGCTTCATCGGGGCTAGTCAGGCCTCTAGTCTGGCCAGACTGGCCCCGATGAAGCTTTCAGAATAGTTAGCGAAACGTTGGCAGTTTAGTGTAAGTTAAGTTTTCAGCAGTTTAACCCAGTTATTAACAGTTTTTTTAAAAACTATTGTGCTGAAATTAGTCAGGAGATATGAGTCTCAAAAATCCCATAGATATCCCACGTATTTGCGAGTTATTCGAGTTTGTTAAATTTTGACGCAGCATAACGTGAATTTCCCAACTTAGCAACTATTGATTTCAGTCTATCTCTTTAAGGCCCCGTTTTTAAATAGTCCGTTAAGACATTACCAGGTCGTTAACCGTTATCACCATGACAACAGACAATCAGATGTATCGTTTTTAGATAGCGGCTGTCAGTTTCTAAACCGGTGGTTGGAAAACTGGCCGTGGTTGATTTTGATGTCAGCTTGGAAATGAGCATCGGAGATTATTTCCCTCATCACTTGGCCTGCCGCCAGCTCGTTACGTGTCTACTTAAATCTTTTACACAACACTTCGTACATAATAAGTATCAACATTATAAAAAGCCTTTTCTAATTACGAAATTTAGCGGGACGCGCAAGAATGTTTTAAAAGGTAATAAACATTGATTGGATAATTATTTGGTGTTTAACGACACACCCGACTCTTTGCCCGGTGGCACTGGTCACGTGACGTCGATTAGTGAGAGTGTGATAATGAGGGTGACGATGAACCTAACAGGGGAGAGGGGAAACCCGGTGCCGGCACGTAGCCTACTCCTGTCGAAAAGCACCTAAGGGACCACCGCTTAACGTCCCTTACGAAAGACGGTAAAACTTGAACAGCATGGGATTCCTCCACTAATCCGTGCTGTCGAGAGGTGGATGGCAAGGGGAGTGAAGCTGCTGCACTAACTTCAAACCCTCCAGCCTCTCTCCCGAACAGAAGAAGAATAAGAATATAAAGAATATTTCGACGAAATATTAATAAATCGTCGAAACGAAGAGAAATAGTTGCATTTTATCTCCTATTTTTTATTTTTTCCGTTTTCTCTAAAACAGTGGCCAGAAGCCTTTTAGAAATTGTCTTCTGAAGGAAATAAAAAAAACTTTAAGAAGGACACAGCTAGGGTGGGATTAAAGGCTGTAAGAGCAGTCAGCAAATCAAATAAACAGGACCCTAGGCGTTCTCACCATTTTTCAAAGTTAATGTCGTGTTCACACAAATTTATCTGTTTCCAAGGGCGCTGTAGGTTTTACCAGCGGGGTGGAGCAGGGGGGGCACATAAATTAGGTTTTTAAATCTAAACGTATTACCCCAGGTTCCAGCGCAGCCTGGCCAAACTTAGGGATTTCAGAGACCGTTTGCACACTTTTGAAACTCTTGTAAGCACTGTCGGCGCTCTCGCATTGGATATCACAGTAAACAGCGCCGCAGGTAATTTTTAACAGCCCACGACAATTCGTACATTTTGATCGGTTTAGGGCCAGTGTTTCAGCGGGCCGTTAAATATTAATGGCCCGCTAGAAAGAGAATGCAGACACCTGATTAGCTGTTGCCATGGTAATAACAAGTGAACGGACCGTCAGATTCTTAACGGGTCACTGAAAAACCGGTCCTTAGTTTAAGTCACGGAACAGAAATTCAGCGCGTAGAGGTCCTAGAATAGCCTTTAGGCGGCCCAGTCAGCATTTGCTGATTTGCTCATTTGCTGATTGTTAAATCCACCCCAGCACCGAGCTAGCTTGATCCAACATTCCGCAACCAATGTGATGTAAATTCGAAGAGACGTTCACGCCATTTCCGGCCCGGCGTGGACGGTAGGGAAACAATGACGCCTAGATTTTTGCCAAAAGCGCAAAAAAGCTTGGTAGACTTCCAGCGTATCACTTCAAAGACTTGTGAACGCCGCTCATCGCAGCCCCTCTGCCCTGCGCCATGTTAAATTAGCATGACTGCCCCGTCGTCGCCCCCCCCCCTCACACCCCACAAATGCAACAACATGGCCGCCACCGAACCACGCAAAACTG
>QKMV01002765.1:0-12635 GCA_003287335.1 Lednia tumana
TAACAGGGAAGAGGGGAAACCCGGTGCCGGCACGTAGCCTACTCCTGTCGAAAAGCACCAAGGGGACCACCGCTTATGGACCCTTCCGAAGGACAGTACAACTCGAACAGCATGGGATTCCTCCACTAATCCGTACTGTCGAGAGGTGGATTCCAAGGGGAGTGAAGCTGGCGCACTAACTTCAAACCCTCCAGCCTCTCTCTCAAACAGAAATGGACCTTGGTATGAATGGTCACCCATCCAACCTTTGGTCCACCGCAATGTTCTTTAACTTCGGTGATCTCACGAGAACCGGTGTATCCAACATGCCAAACCGTTTGGTCCATTGTAATTAACATCTAGTTGGTAATGCGGAGTGGTTCAGAGCCCATAATTGATGGTAGATTGGTGTCCGGTGATGCTCTGGTTGAAAATATTTTTGGTCCTAGATGTGGAAGGACCTGGATGTTTTGCCGACGTTTCGCCCACGGTGGCGTGGGCATCATCAGGGATATTTCATCAGGGACCATCTAGTTGTCATACTCATAGCTATCATTACCTATTTGGAAGCACAGGCCGGTGGGTTGGTGGTAATTCGGCAGGCCAGGGTGGCAGCCGCACCGACGCCCTGGCAGAAAGAGGTGTCCCTTTTGTTCGCACGGCCCTTTCGTGTAGTGCTCGTGGCACGTCTCGGTGGGCGGCCAGTAGTGGCGCGCCAGGGCCCCTTGGGCGGCGCACTTGCACTCGGCGAGGCCGCGCGCGCTGGCCTCCAGCAACTCCCCCTTGGGGCACGGGCCCCGGCTGAGACGGTCGTGGCAGGCGGCGTCTCGCGGCCAGAACAGCTGGTCACGGGACGGGCACGCGTCCACGTCGCGGCACGTGCCCCAGCGGTGGATGCTGGAACAGTTTGGCGCACTCATGTTTTGAGGAGAGTTCCGTCTGGTTAAAGAAACGTGCTGGTGGTGCATGAGGACGATGGTGAACGACGACTGCGTTTTTGAACGATATTTAGCGTATTTTTGGCGATCAATTAACAAAGATTAAAAAAAAATGTTTACAAGTTGGGTAAAACTGCTAAGAAGCCCAGTAATGAATTCCCAACGTTTCGCAAACTGTTCTGTTCTGTAAGCTTCATCAGGGGGCTCCTGATAAAAAAATCTGACAGACAAAATTTTGCCCCCTGATAAAGCTTACAGCATAGTTCGCGAAACGTTGGGAATTCACGAGTGGGCTTTTTAGCAGCCCCCCCCCCCAGTTTCGTTAATTGTCTTTTTTTGAACTAGTGCCAAGATTAGGAAGTAGGCATAAGTCTAAAGAAATGTAACAAAAATATATTCAACGCGTATTTCTGATGGACGTGGAAAAAAATTGTAAAATTTGAAACCAAATACTCCCACCAGTGCACTTTTTCTGCAAGTTTACAAAACCTGCAGGGTGATTACGTAACTTTAGATCCGGTGCGGTCGGCCAAAATCGATAAGAATCAGCATGGCTTGGATATAGACAATTCATATCGATTTTAGCCGCCGACGCCGGATCTAAAGATATACGTGGTCGCCCTGCCGAAAGGCCTTGGAAACTTGCATCAAAAACTTTTACGTAAGGTTTCACGGCAGGTATTACGCGGTAAAGGTTTCACATGGCAAAAGTGGTTACAAGACTGTAGCGGCGGTTATTCATTTGGGCGGTGGCGACGGATGCTGCAAACAGCAAGAGATTTGTATGGGTATGCAAGGATCTTCATGAGAAGTGGAGGGTTTTGGACGGAAAGCTGGGGATTTCCGAAAGTTGACATTTCTGCTGACATGGAATCGGAATGAGTAAACGTTGACTCAAACTTCTTGCGATGATGATTCTCGAAATCGGAATTACCCAGCCTCGGCATTTTGCCAAGCAATTTTCTGCCAAGCAAGCTCACAGATTTCCAATAAGCCGATCGGATTCGATTGTGTTTGCACTCCATGGCCAGGACCGACCCTTCGACCCCACGGGCGCACGCTTAAAAAATCGCCATTTCAAATCCAATTTCGACACTTTCGTGCGCAAACACACCTTTTCTTGAGTGAACTTTCGATAGAGACTGACCGGATTGGGTTCCCGGAGTCATGGCCTTCCATGCATTCTAGGGTCAGCGTTCTGGGGTTCTGCAGCGTGTGTGGTATCTACTATTCATGACAAACGTACTCAGCAACCCCAATCACCACGCTAGATTTGGGTGATCCGACACATCCGGAATGAAAGTGACCTCTTCAAAGCCCTGTTTACGTTATTTATTTCCTTTGTCTTTTTCATCCAATCATGGCCAAAAATTGGTAAATTGGTATTCTTTAGTGCGTTTTCGGTCATTTAGGGGAAACATAACAAAGAAAGGCTTTTAATGAGACAAGTTAGAACATTCATGTACCTCCTACAACTTCCTCGCCTGCAACCATAGTCTATATCTTCAATGGACAGCCGCCTATCAGCCTCGAAATATTAAGTTTCGTATTTTTCCCTGAGCACTAGGGCAAAAGTTCCGGACTGGTTAGATATTCACTTGGGGACTGGCTGACTGCGTTATCCTAGCTGCAGAGCACATCTGCTATAGCTGCACAGCACCCGTTCGCATCCATCGCCTCACCTCCTGTTCACTCCCATCGGCTTCCTGGGCACGGGGGCAAAGTACTGGCCATGCGAGCACGGCCCCGCCGAAAAGAGCGCGTGGCATCTTGCGTCGCGCGGCGACAGCGCCGTTTTGGGCGGGCAGCGACACTCAGCGCGCCCCCCCAATCCGGGGCCCAACTCCATCGTCTCGGGACAGGGCGCGCCGCGCGTGAAGATGCGGTAGCACTGGCCGTCGCCGGGCCAGTGCAGCAGCTGCCAGCCGCCGGGCCGCGCTGCGCATGGGTTGAGCGCAGGGTCAGCCCATGGCGGGGCGACTACCGCGGCTTGCAAACAGAGCAGCGGGACGAGCAGCGGGCCTAACGCGAAACCCTGCATGCCACTGGAAAAACGGGAGCCGTCGTCATCTTTCAAATTTGAGTGAAATGACGCGGACAACGTAGGCAACATCCAGCCGCAAGCAAGTAGATTCATTTTTTCTGCGTGTTATCGAAACTAAGATTTGAATGATTTGGCAAAGCCGGTCCTATAAGGTTGCTTGCACAATATTTCAGTCCGGTTTACGCCAGTCCAAATTTTTATCCAGTTTATTTGATACGATTTCCGTTTTCAAATCAAGGAAATCGTGTAAAATAAATTGGTGGGTAAAATTGAACCTTGTAAACATGGCCTAATATTTTGACGCAGTTTATGTTATTTTGAAAACAAATTTAATACTTTGGCTGATGAAATATTTAATCGACCATTATCTCAAAGTCACTGCCCCTGATTGGGTTTTAATTTCTACGGAAATACGTGGTTCACGGACTGTTAGTTTCTGAATCGATTGTTGGAAAACCGGCGACTTGAAAGTGGCGTCAGCAAAATAATATAGCTTTGTCATTGAAATTCCTGAAATCACACATTTTGACGTGGACCTATCAATCTAAAAGACGCAGTTATGTCTATATATTGCAGTCGGAATGGCCCTAGTTCAGATCTCAGTACAATATTATACGTGTGCTTCCGTTGTAAGTTGTACCAACGACTGTACGTGCTAAATTATTTAAAATTGACGAAACGCAGAGTGACAGAAATGAAATGAAAATCATCCCGGATAGGCTATCCTGGTCACGCAGTTTTCCGTTATATCGGATGACCTCCGGCTATTCCGGCTGTACCGGCTGTTCCGAGATAGTGCTGGGATAGTTCCTCCACAGCAAAGCACGGTCGCCTTCTCACCGGCTTACTCTCTTGCAGCCCCCAAATGTCATCCCAAACCCAGAAGGTATAATGTGTGAGAATTCCAACCCCAATAGCATAATATAATTACTGTTCGTCTAACGGCTCCTATTGACGGCTCGGGATATAGATGTATTGCATATTCTACCTGTAGCTATCCCTGTTCTTATGCAATTGGTACTTACCATTGGTAACTGGATCGCTGCAGCCAACCAGCACCGTTCGACTATCCTCTCGGGTGTCTCACGCACAACTTGTGGCTGCTGATCGATGTGTTAATTCTTCGGACATATTCCACGAATAAATTAATCGTCCGCCGCCTTCCAAGAGTATGGCCTCGATGTGGTTGTATTCGGTGTTGTCATCGCACCATGCTGGTGCTGGTCTCCCGTCTTCGTGTACTCTAGCGAACGTAAGAGTAAGATTGTGTTTACTTTCTCCGGTTGGTGGTGCTGTGCTGTCGAGACCGCATGTTCACGGCTAGTGTCATATTGTTCGGCGGAAACCTAACCAAAACCGTGAGCTTCTTCTTCCATCCAGTACCTTTACTACTACCACGTCCACTACGTACTACGACCACATGCTCGAACTCTCCCACCAAACTAACTCTCCCTTTCTGCGTTACAAGCCGCGTTTGATTTCGGGTAGACACAAAACTCGTTGCTGCTGGCACCTTGCTCAAGACTTGAAACGTGAACGGGGGGTTCCGAAACTTGACTTTGCTATTTTGCGTGAACGGATGATCGATGACTATGAGCAAACTCCTACGCAAGCATAATAGCGTTGAAGGAGCGAGCGCACGTAGAGGAAGTTCCAAACAAAGTTGTATTCCATTCTCGATTTAAAATGTGCTTAACTTTTGGTTTTCGTGAGTTGCCAAGAAACGCTATGCTCAACCATGGCTGTTGCCTAACCCCCTGAAATCTGAATTAATGTTTAATTTTTAGCCAATATATCGGCATATAAAACCTTGCATGTAAACTTCACCATGACCATGTAATATTTAATTTCAAAAAATACATATGTATGCCAGTTTATCGTGAAGGAGATGACGGATTGTGAAGAAAAGTATATGTATATGGAAACCCTCAAGATGGGGAGGGAGCTACGGATTGTGCTTGAATGTGTTAGTTGGTGTGGCTGGCGATTATCAACATTTTAAAGCCCGTTTCAATATGTCGTTTATTTACCCTGTTTGTTACAAATGAATGGAAAAAGTAACAGGTTAGAATAACTAGTCCACCGATGTATTTCAAAATCTGTGCAGGTTTGAGCCAAAAAACTCAATTGCTGTAAGCGTTGACTAGAGACGATTCGCTCAACATCGCTCGCTCAATTATTGTGCTCACCCCAAAAAATTCGAGCAACCCAAACTGATGAAAGAACGATCCGTCTTTCGATGGGTCGTCATCGGGACGTCCTGCTCAGTGTCGTGTTTTATCGACGATCGAAAGCAAGTCAACGAAACTGATTTCGAGGAGAGCGGCTGGCTCTTCTGTCGTACTGTCAGAAAAGGCATCGAAAATGGCTCTCTAGGAATTTTTTAGGATCCTATCTGGGATTCGATTGTAACAAATTGTCGCATAGATACCACACGTCGCTTTTTGGTGACAATTTTATCGGTCGTAAATCGCTCCCACGCACATCTCCGTGGCAACACTAAAGATCGGCTTACCCACACGAGAAGTGTCAGCCAGAGTGACTTCGTGGTTTGAACTTTCGTACACGTTCAAAGGACATCTCCGTGTATATACTTAACGTGCGATAATGACTTGCTTCCATTGTTCTCCTCGCTATGTATCTAGGTGTATCAACTTACTCATCAGCCGAAAACAATAACTCGTTTTTTTAATCAAAAGTATTCGTAGGTACCTAGGTACATTTACATACTTTCACTTGTGTCGTAACGCTCGAAAACAACAGACAATTATCTCGCGGTGATCTGATTAAATTAAATTTCATCTCTACTTCTGGTACCACGCGTTGGCGTGATCCGCGAACATTCCGCCGCCCTGCGCTGAGCTCGTTTTCGGTTGCAAAATTGTCAGCTCGCGTTTGCGGTGTAAACATTCTCATTTCCCCGAGATCGAGGCGAACACAGTCAGTTAACGTAGGTAACAATTATCACATTTCCGAGTCTCGTTACTGCGGTTACGCAAATGTGCACGACGTCACCCCGTTGTGGGCCCAAAATCTACAAGTAATCATCGTTATTCATGACGACTGACAACTGAACCGTCATCTAGGAGGAAAATAGGGAAGCCCGTTCGAATTCGCATCGGAGGACTCAATGTCAGAATGCGAGTGCAGCGGAGAATCCGAAACTCAGCGTGTCAGACTCCGGTAAATCGATCAATCTTATCGATTTCACGTGCACAGCAGGGAATTCGGATCACGTGCTGTCACATTTTAGCGACAGCGCGTAAACTGCGTGCGGCTTGCGTATTGAGCCCACGTGCGTAGATCGCGGTCACTGGCCACTGTCCAGTCTGTTCTGTCTGACTGGAGTTTAGAGGCCAACAGTCAAGGACCACTTGGCTGGTTGCCTGGTGGTCATGTCCAACTAGTCTGCTTCGGTTTCACCCTGCGGCCAATCGCACTCGCGAGACTCCCATGAAATTATTATCGACATTGAGCTAATTGTAGCTCCGTCCGTGGTTAGGTAACATGCCAAGTACGCACCTCGTAACAATGGCATAACAATTAGACTGTTTGAGAGAGAGAGAGTGAACACTTTCTTTCCATCATCGCATCGCCTACTCCCGCAACTGTTCGAAAAACAAGATGAAAAGTGAAATGGCCTATGATGGCATATCCTAAACACGCGGTGCTGTATCTGCCGGCGCTTCCTTGTGTATAAAAAATAGACAACTTCTATGCTGCATAGTAAAGAGGTAAATGCTGCTGCTGAATTTTATAGAAATTTTGAAACAAAATGTCACCGCTTTCGTTGATGACCTGATTGACCTATGGCTGACCTAGAGCAAAACGTGATCGCTGAGTTTCTATATGGCTGGGTTTCTTCATCCGAGTGAAGCAGTTCACATTTCTGCAATCAGTCGCCGTGTAATTCTAGTTTGATGCACCCACCCCGAATTATTTCATTTCTTTGACCATTAATCAGGTCGCATAAATTGACCATCCGATACTATGATTTCTCTGTCGCGCGTATTTTTACTGTGCGTTTATTAATACTGCGTGAAGTCATCATTTCAAGTCCAATCACTTCTCAATGCACATGCCTACTAGCCTACCCACATACCTATAATACTCAACTCAAACGTTTCCATTCATGTGTAGAATGCTCGTGCGTTTCAATGTCTGGGCGGGAAAGCAGAACGCATTCGACTTGATATTTATTTACTATTTATTACAACTCATAAACTAAATAAAACCTACTCAGTGTTCACGCTCTTTGCGTTCGTACACTATATAGATATGGCATTATCTGGCTCTCGGTATGGCGATTCGATAGGAACGAAATGAAATTGTCATTTCCAACTTGGCACTCTAATTATGCCCGAGCAGCTTGAGGGAAATCGCATTTCCCCTGGCTGCTGCAGCGCCACGAGGTTGAGCAAAGAACCACGATAGGACAGCGTGGATCGTATCGCCGTCACGTCGTGATTATTTGCAATGACTTACCGTTGTGCGCCTCCAATCTGCTACATTTTATTAATGTCTGCATGGACTTTCTCCTCAGCTCGGCATGCATGGTAATAGCTAGTCGATTGCGGATTTACGATTGGCAAATCTGCACAGTCAACAATTCGCCGATTGGCAATCGAATCGGTGCCTTCAGCTTAACGCGACAAGGCCAAGTGTTTGCAATTTGCATTTGCATGTGCACCCAATAAAGGCGAGTTTCTTATTTAGATTAATTGTAGTTGTAGATCGTAAACATCTCGTGCAATAGGTCCACCGGAGACCTACTTTATGTGCACAAACAATGTACGGGTTTGATCAGGCTCGGAAATTTCCAAAAATATGAATCAACTTTTTTTTTGCCAAAAACCCCTGTAGAAACGAGTGGTATTTTTCCTCATTTTGCTACAAAAAGCTTCTGAAGTCTAAAACTCGAAATTGCATTGACGACCACTATGCATTCATTAAAATTTCATTTGTCACATCATCTTTACTATGCTTCTCAGGCATGACCACTAAAAAGCTCTCGGTTGCTGCAGATTTTATACAGATTATCAGAATTGGAAAAGGAGCTGGTATAAGGAGACTAACGTGTCTCGTGGTAGAAGCACTACCCCAGCGTTTGCCTGTTATGGTTGTAGGAAACCTGTGAAAGTTGAAACCAGAATAGCCTGTCACCAGGATCGAACCTGAGACCTCCCGAAAATAAGATAGAGTTGCTCTCACTGTAGCTGTACCTGCATAAGACGAATATTAACGAACTCGTAATGCTTCAGGCCAGAAGCCCCTTGGTTTAGAATCTATAAATATATGTTTCAGCGCTTATTGGCGTTGAACCAATTTTGTATTTTGTACACTTTTTTAATTTTGGAAACGTATTAAGAATGGTTTTTCTACATAATTTTAGTGTATGGGTACAAATCTGCAAAGATTTGACTCGACTCATGACTCATGTCTCACACTTGCGAAAACTGGAAGCTGTCATAAATATATTTATTTCGGATGAGTTTTCTGGAAATTTTCAGGAGTTTTTTTTTTTTCGTATTATCCTTTGTCTCAACATTATAAGTGAATTAACTTCAAAAGATGACTTGTAATATATCGTTTGCAGGTTGAAAAAAGACTTTCCCGAAACATAACCTCATAAGAAAATCAAATGGCACCACATTTATAATATTCTCTGGAAATGGCAACACCCAGCTATTAAGCAAGCCAGAAAATTCATTTGCATGGTCTGTCTGGTTGATCGTTGGTGTGCCATGAGATCCGGCGTAACGCTGCTCGGCTCCGCAATTTCAGCGCACTCCTGGACGAGAATGCGTGCCAGGGCCGCGAGGCGAGCCGCTTCGAGACTGAGGTGCACGGCCTGCGCCAGGAGATATGCAGCCTCCAGCGCGTGCACGAGAACTCCCTGCGTGAAGTGCGCCGGCTGAGCGATGACGTCGCCGCTGCTACCCAGGACTCGTGCCTGGCCCGGCGCGAGCTCGAGCAATCGCGCCAAGAGTGCGAGAACTTGAAGCGGCAGCTGCAGGACTACGTCGCCGAAGTGCGCCGCGTCGAGGAGTTGCTGCAGCAAAAGGTAAGCGAGGGAAGGTTTTCTCTACCGACTTCCGACTCGAGGTGTGGGACGCTGTTCTGTGTATTTCTTTTGTAATTAATTGTTGCTAAAACAATAGACCTATTCCCGCCAAGAAAAGAATACTAGGTGTACCTACTAAGAAAAGCCACTTGGGTTGTGATTGCCCTATCCTGCCTGGGTTAAATGCCAAAGCCTACTTGTATCAAGTACCCAAATTTGATACAAGTTGGCTTTGGAATTTAACCCGGGCAGGATAGGGCAATCACAACCCAAGTGGCTCTTCTTAGTAGGTGTATCTAGTATTCTTTTCTTGGCTGGAATAGGTCTATTGGCTCAATTTTTTAGAATGTCTTTACATCTTTTTTTAAAAATCAATAATTAACAGTAAAAAGCTTTTAAAAAAACTGTTAATAACTGGGTTAAACTGCTGAAAACTTAACTGAAACTAAACTGCCATGAAACTGCCGTGAGTCTCAAAAAGTTAATAACGGTAAAAAGCATTTCATACTCGGGAAGGCGGGGAGAATGTGTGCTCTGAGTCCGAATGGCTCAGCAGTAGAGCACCCGGCCTGTAAACAAGATGTCCCCGGTTTTTATCCCGGTTTAGTTGCACATTTTACCGGTTTGCTTCTCTTTGAAATAGATATTTATATTTTATTTATGAAAAATTTCACCAGCAAACAGGTGCTAATTTTTTAAGGCTTTATTGACAGTGCAAATTATACAACTCAATTTCATTCAACAGTAACTAAAAGCTGGTTTTCTCTGAGATTTGCATTGCAAAATTTGCAGCATTTTTTTCACCATCTTGAGCCTGTTGTCGATTGTTGTCATTTGGCATTCTCTAATTGGCTCGGAAAATTCACAAAAAAAATTGGCTGCAAATTTCACAGCGTTTTCCCATTGGAGCACTGCTTTATTTCAATTTTTTGTCTGGAAATTTGTCTACTTCTGTAGAAACCAGATGCGGATATTAGAGAGTTAGTTATCGAATTTGAGACAGTCTCCCCTCCAATATTTGGCTGGTTTACGTAATTAATGTTTGTAAACTGATTGACGAGGTAATTAAAGCCCTGACAGCAGTAGTTTGTCCCTGCCATGTTTCACAAAACTGGAGAAAGTTGGCCTTGAAGTATTTATATCCCATCCCCATCCTAAGTATTGTGAATATCAGTTTTTACGCTCTTTAACACGTCACAACCCTTTTTTATGCTTTTTAAAATTTGAATAGACACCATCAACATCCATACGTTAAGCTAAAAACAAACTATTGTACATATTTGGCATCATTGCTCCCACTACAGTATCAAGCTCTTTTACCATTTAAAAAATCCGGCAGAGATTCTATGTTGCACACGATGCATGTAGGAAAATAATTTTTTTCCCAATGGGTCAGCCATTACACTTCGTTCTTTTTAAGCACCTACTTTTACGCTGTACGACATTTTGGGGGTGTGACATGAGATGACCTCTTGGCGTTTAGACTGTAAATTTAGAATCACACCGCTTCTGCTTCTTCATTGGAGTTAGGGCCGGTTTTACCACTATCCTAACACCTTTATGACAATTTTATCCTCCGAAAAACTAGGAAACAAATGCTACTGATTGCGTCTCTTGCCACCATTGTGACCACTAGGTTGTTCCGAAGAAGTTAGGAGGTTGAAATTATTCAGGAGACATGAGTCTTAAACATTTAATAAGTTAGGAGGTTTTTAAGAATATTAAAATCACTTCAAAAATACCTGCTTACTCGAGGACTTAAACCCCGGACCTTTTGCTTACCGGGCAAATGCATTTGCCAAGAGAATTTGAGCAAAGGGTCCGGGGTTCAAGTCCTCGAGTCTGCAGGTATTTTTGAAGTGATTTTAATATTCTTAAAAATTATAAATAGCCGTGTATTTGACTTTAAAAGTTTATTCCTTGTCAAGTTAGGAGGTGGTAATACCAGCCCTAAGTGTACACTTTATGTTTTTATTATTTCCTCCGCCTAGGAAGGGGAGAGGAGCGAACTGCTCGACCACTTCCGCAGCCTCAGCCAAGAGGCGACTGTCCTGGAGACCAACAACCATAGTCTCGGCCACGAAGCCGAGGAGGCCAAGACGCAGCTGCAGTGTGCCGAGCACCGCGTCACCGACCTCGAGATGCTGCTCGAAACCAAGGAGAGCCTCGCGCAGAACTACGAGACCCAGCTGGCCGATCTCACGTCGCACGTGGCCTGCCTCGAGAACCAGCTGCAAGTGCAGTGCGAACAGAAGAGCAGACTGGAATGCGACGTGGCGGCCGTTCGAGACTTGTGCATGAAGCTCGACTGTCAGAAAGCAGAGCTGATCGAAGCCAACGCGGAGAGTGACGCCGTGAAAATGCATGTAAGTTTTACTTGGTTCATGTAACGTGGGGGAAAGGGAGTTAGGCTGAAAATGTCGGATGGAATAGGACTAATTCACAAGGTGGGTAATGAGTGCAACGCAAAACTAAAGGGGCAAAAAAATCCTGTCATTTCGTAAACTATGAACAAGCTATGCACACCCTGAAGAAGCCGACGGCATAGTTAACGAAACGTCAGGAAAGTTTTAGCAATTTTGAGTAGCATTCATTACCCAGTTTTTTCATCGGTTTTTTTGAAATGTAGTACTAAGTTTAAGAAAAATAAATAAATTTAATGAATTGTGTAGGGTAGAGAACTTCAAAAAAAATGGTTTACGAACTGGGTTTGATTGCTAATAAATATCCACTAAAACTTGGGCAATGTTTCGTAAATTATGCTGTTCACTTCTTCAGGGATAAAACGCTTCTGACAGAAATACCCGGCAAAATGACCGAAGGAATCAGAAACCTCATCAATTTCTTTAGACTCTTGTCTTCTTCATAATCTTAGCACTAGTTTTTTTGAAAATCAGAAACCTTTGTCACAATGCCGGGTTTTTCTGTCAGAAACGCTTTACCTCTAAAGAAGTGAACGCACAGTTCACCAAACATCAGGCAAGTTTGAGTGGATCTCTTAGCATTCAAACCCAGTTTTAAAATCTATCTTTTTGTAACTCGAGTGCTAATATATGGAGTTAGACATGAGTTTGAAGAATGTTTTAGAACAGAAAACTGTTTGGTGTAACGTTTAGCCGACTACCTCCGTCAATGTGCACAAAAGAATAGGCGGCTGATGTCATCTAAGCTAAGATAATCTGACTGTTACAGAAGACCAAGGCCCAGTTCTTTATGCTCCTGTTAATTAAAATGCTGTTAACTATAAATTTATCTCTGGTAACAAACAGCATGTAGAGTTACATGGATGGTGATGAGAATTTAACGTACCACAGGTCTAGCGTACACGAACAGGTTTCAGTGAGGCTCAAAACCCGGCCAATAATTTAATTCAATTTAACGGAAGCCTTGCTAACTAAAATCTGATTCAGCTGGACAAGGAGCTGTGTCGTATTCGCGACGAGCACGATCAGCTACAGGATGAAGCAGCCAAAGACCGATGCTCGATAAAATCCCTTGAATGCTCGCTCGCGTGCAGTCGGCAGGAGACCATGGACGGCCGGAAAACCAACCAAGAGCTCAAAGCCGAAGTGGCAACTCTGCGCCGGAGAATCGACGATCTTCAAGAGAG
>QKMV01002766.1:0-12635 GCA_003287335.1 Lednia tumana
AGCGAAACGTTGGCAGTTTAGTTTCAGTTAAGTTTTCAGCATTTTAACCCAGTTATTAACAGTTTTTTTTTAAACTTATCAAATGACCTAAGGAACACTTTTATCGCTTAATCTCGCTTACGAATTGCCATCAACGGATATCTTGGACGCTTGAGTCAGCATTTCTCGATAAAACTTGGTTCCTCGGATGTTTGCTCTGGCGGCCCACAATTTTGTAGCGTTGGCGCTACGCTGCTCAACGTCAAGGTAGGACACTTCGGAGCAGTAACCTGCCGCCAAGCACAGAATTTATCTTGTCCTCTTGTCTTATTCGTCTCTTCAGAGCTGTCTGTCATCTTCAGACATCGAACCCAATATGGTAGCCACATGGTGGGACCCCCGAACCATCTGTCAAATGGTCTCGATCATCTCGGTAATCCCCGTACCTTTAACAGGTGCGTGTCAGGCGACGGCCTTCTTAACACCCCGGTCGCAGGTAATCCGAAGATGATAATACCCCTGAAGACCCTTCATAGTTTTATCATCCCCGGCCTGGATGGCAGAGGTGGTGCAACGGACTGTGCATTGGATCTCCACCGCAAAGACAGTAAGGGAGTGGTGAAGTCGTAAACAATGATCATGCCGACAACATATGGACAATATAATAGAACCTCAGCATCTCGACATGCTGTTTTCGTTTAGATTTTAGAGAGAATACGATGATTTTTTAAGGGATGTTTTTATGTAATCTGGTATAAGAAAAACTCAATTTTCTAGACAATATGTCATGTCTACGCGGCCTTTCAGTAGATGGCAATCATCCAATTTTTATGATCTCTTTTTCGAAGTTTTCATTACAGCAATCAGTTTTAATAGGGCAATATGGAAAGACTGCCTACTGAAACGGCCTCAATTTGTATTTTAAAAATAGCGCGCTGGTATGATTAGGCTAGTCAACAAAATCTCTCCCAATTTTCGGGTTAGCACAACAGCGTGCATTAGTAGTTTTTAAACCCACGCACATAATCTATGCAAACCAAAAAAAACCTTTCTGACCTAATTATCCTATGCAATCTGCAATCTCTCCGATCTCCTTGCATCGTGCTTGCACACTCGGCTGTCGCTCCAATCTGAAGATTTCCTACATCGCAAGGTACTGTTACCCCCATAGGCATCAGAATATAGAACCTAACATTCTTGTTGATTGATAATTGAAGTTTAACGACGGAATTGACAAGATAGCCCTTTGGCACTGACCTAATGGCATCGGTAAATAATGAGGGTGATGATGAGGGTGATGATGAACTCGACAGGGAAGAAGGGGAAAGCCGGCGCTAACACGTAGCCTACTCCTGTCGAAAAAGCACCAAGGGATGGTACTACTCGAACAGTAGGATATTCCTCCACTAATTCGTGCTGTCGCGAGGTTGATGTCACGGGGAGAGAAGCTGGTGTACTTTAGCTTCAAACTAAAACCTTTTTTCTCCCGAACAGAACTGAGTCTTGGCATGAATAGTCACCCATCCAGCCTCTAATCCAGCGTAATGTTGCTTAACCTCAGTGATCTGATACCAATGCATGTAATATGAACCCGATTTTTAATGTGCTGTACGCTTCAGCTAGATGGAACACAGCGGCCATTTCTGTGACACAAAGTGCCTCGCGACGTCACGTGAACTCGACGAATTGGCACTTTGTGTGCAAAAGCTTATTTTACAAACTGGGTACGAACGCTACGAAGTCCCATAAAATATTCCCAACGTCTCGCAAATTATGCTGTCCACTTCTTCAGGGGCTTCTTGTCACGTTTTGTTTTCTGTCACTCAGAAGCCCTGGAGAAGTGGACAGTATAATTCGCGAAACATTGGGAATTTTTTTAGGGGACTTATTAGCATTCTTACCCACTTCGTTAAACAGTTTTTTTGAAAACTAGTGCAAAGATTACGAGTTACACCTAAATGTAAAGCATTTAATGGCATTTTGTATTGTTTATCGGTTAAAAGGAGCATTCTTACCCAATTTTTAAACCAGTTCTTTCGAAACTAGCGCTAAGATAAGGAAGTATAAATGAGTCTTAAGAATGTTCTGGCACTTCGTGTTGCTTATCAGGCAGGGGTGCGGGGGAATGAATTGTGTTTGGACGCCACTGTGTCACGTCTTCTTTGTGACTTGCTCGTGACCCGCGTCAACAGAGCACATGCGCCGCCTTGCTGGTCGTGAGAGATTCGAGATGAATCGCTCGGCTAGCGTATCACTTTATTGCTGTGGCGGGCGGGCGGGGGCATGCTCAGATGATCTGAGCGCCCGAAGCGACTGCTGCAGCATCCCTGGACCGCAGTCGTGGATGTGTGCTCTTCACACGCTGCAGTGAGGATCTGAGAACACTCGAGGATTGCGTGGCAGGCGCGGGGCTCTTTGCACATGGAAGCAGCTCCTCGTGGCGTTGTTTTGTCGATGGCCAAGGGGGGAATTTGTACTGTACGCGTGAGATAACGAGGGATATGTCATGTGCTTGTACTTTGCTGACACTTGGATCTTTTTTTTTAAGGCGTAGTGAGGGGCAGGCTAAAAAACACATCAAATTTGTAGTTTCTTTTAATTACTGCAGCTAAACTATGAGTGGGAGAGTCACCAAACTTGGTTAACTCCAAGAAAATTCAACTGGCTTTTTGAAAAAATGCATTGAAAATGTTTGTTTTTTTAACTTTTTTAAAAAACCTGATTTTAAGTGGGATTTTTTTTTTCAACTTTAATCAGGTTTTTTAAAAACTGATTAGTATACAAATTTGAAACACATTTTGTCAGAAAGCCAGTTAGATTCTCGTGGAGTTAACCAAGTTTGGTGTCTCTGATACTTATGGTTTAGCTGTAGTAATTAAAATAAACTTAAAATCGGGTGGGATTTCCCAGTTGCCCCTCCCCCGACTTTAAGCAACTTTAGGTGAATCTAGTGGTAGCTGGTAAAACCCACCCGATATGAAGATTGTTTTAATTAGTGCAGCCAAATTTTGAGCGACAGATACACCAAACTTGGTACATTCCATACTTCTGATTTCTGACTTTTGACTTCGTCCATACTTGTTGGTTTATTCAACTGACTTTCTGACAAAATGTATTTGAAGTATCTATTTTCGATACTTTTTGTTACAGTCAGGTTTCAGTTTAAAAAAGTGGCACTATCACAATAAAACTACCTTTAACAAAAATTTATCAAAGTAAAATTTTCAAATATTTTTTTTATGTACGTTGAATTTTCTATGGAATGAATCCAATTTGGTGTCTCTGCCACTTACAGTTTGACTGCAGCAATTAAAATAAACTAAAAACCGGTGGGGTATTCCAGTTGCCCCTAGGTTCACCTAATTGCTTGTTTAATATTACATTTCATTGGTACTATAATAATACAAAATTCAAATCCCATAATTTCCAAATAAAAAAAAAACAGTTTAAATATTCGAAAGTTTCAGAAAATACACACGCTTTAGATTAGAATCTTTTGTTTTATATATTTTTGAAAATTATTTCTGAATTCCAAGGAACGCTAATGCATAGATACTGGCTTTTGACAATTCTGAACACATCAGTTATTAAATAATCTGAACAAATTTCCCCCAATTTCTCCAACGTCTATAATCTTCTAATTTTATGTTTCCAATATCCTGTGAACCACTCGTCAACCTGACTTGAATATTCAAAAATATTCAGTTGAAAAGGCCAAATGAAAAGCATGGGGTTTTGCAAATCTGTGATGATAATTGTGTAGTAACACGTACTTTATTAATTGTGTGACTTCCATGCTTCTTTTCCAGTACTTAACTTTTTGTTTTATTGTTTGAAGTTGTAACACAAACTAGGGAAAAAACAGTTGCTGAAGAAGGAAATAGTTTCAAATTTGCCGAAAAGTAAAGAAAATAAGGTGCATTTGAGTGAATCTTACATTTGTTGCTGCTTTACTCGAATAGCGACCTCACCTTAACTTAAAATTGAAATTATTGGAATCACGGATGTCATTTTTGTGTCTGGTTTTTAGTTACTATCCACCACTAGGCTTGATACAATTCTGGATAAAAGTGCAGACCACTCAACTTCCCATGGACGTGAGATGCGTGATTAGTAATTGCTAATGAGACAACGTACGTGCACGTAGCTCAAAGTGAGCAATAAAGATTTTTCGCAAGTGTGTCTTTTTTTTGTTTGACAATCATGCGGTCACCTATGTAGGTAAGCGAAAGAAACCTTCTCATCGCTGGGTGCGAAGAATACGAAAATCTCTTACAAATTTCACGTGCAATCTTTGAACTAGTAATTAATTTCCGGGTCAGTTGTAAGTAACCGCAACATTTAAGTATAACCAATAAGTTACCAAGAAAAATATATTTGACACCTTTTGACTAACACACCATGGAAAGTTTTGTCAAAAACTAAACACGATATATAAAATAACTGTGTAAATTACAGCCCAACGAAAACTTTTCTCTTTACGACAGCCCCTCATTTGTAACAATCTTGGCCGTTACACTCGAGACCGTACAGACGGCTCCATTTCACCATACGGATTTATCAAAAAAAAAAGCAACATATAATCGCGTTGCCACTCGAGCGTCCACATGTGGTCTTGAGGAAGCGATGAAGTGTCTTGGCAGGCGCTTGGCAGCACGCCACGCCACTACAGTGGTGCACCGCGGGGAAAATTGTCACAAACTTGAAGCAGTGGCGGACTCACTACATTTGCTAAGGGGAAGCCACAATTCAACTTCAATACAATTTGTATTGCTTTTAGTTTTGTTCAAATTTCTACCGTACACAATTTCTTTTATATTATTATATCTCTCGATTGAAACAATAACCATCTTAATGGCAAAGCTATTGTTTGCTGGTCCAAAAAAAGAATCGTTTTGTCAAGAAAACAAAGTGAGACTCATGTCTATAGCCTAATCTTGGCACTAGTTTCCAATAAAATGAGTTACAAACTGAATTTAATGTATAGGAAATTCGCTATAACTTCCAGCGTTTCGTTTACTACTGTTTACTTGTAAATTTTTTTAGACTCATGTCTATTTCCAAATCTTAGTACTAGTTTTCAAAAAGCTGATTAAAAACTGGATTTGAATGCTAAGAAATTTAAGGAGCTTAAGTGGATTTCTTGGCATTTGAACCCAGTTTGTAATCGTTTTTTTTTAATACTCTTTACTTCTTCAGGGTTTAAAAGCTTCTGCCCCTAAACTCTCCAAGCACTAGCCGGGTTAGTTGGCGGGTAACTGCGATAACCATAACCAGGTAAGCCGGTCACCAGGATTGAACCTAGGAGCAAAACCTGAGCTATGCTATGCTCGGATATTTCTCTGCTACGCAGAAGAGGGAAGATTCAATGTTAATTGGGGCTGGACTTTACATCTCGTCAGAGAGGTTGATCATAATGAGTAATCCTAAGTATTTAGTATCTTCAATAATTTTCCACAAACAAATAACTGTCAAATACTTAGGAAAGCAAGAATACTACAGCAATGAATAAGGTACCATGAAAGAAAAAACACTTTATGACGGATAATTATGTTGTTACTTTGACATGCAATGTTTTCGATACTAGAATGCGAATTTCTTGCACCTTAAAAGAGCACTGATTGGCACGAATTCCACAAAATCATTTCCAGTGACTCACAAATTCGCTAAATAAGAAAGTTTAAATGTTGAACCAAGGGTGCTGGAGCGACCTCGATGAAATACTGAATTGAAGTTTGCGGAACACGCAAGAAATTGCAGTCATGCTTATCTCAACTAACGTTGCAGCGGAAACGGAGACCAGAGTGTTTAACTGTTAAAATTCAAGTATCCTTGCCCCGCCTTATTTAGTGAAACAATTTGAAAAAACACACAAAAAACTGCCTTTCAAAGTAGGAGGTGATAAACATATACAAAGACACCTCACTACGAACCGACTATTGGACCGAACGGTTTGGCATGTTGGATACACCGGGTCTCGTGAGATCGCCAAAGCTATGCAAAATTGCGGTGGACAAAAGGTTGGATATGTGACCATTAATACCAAGATTAATTTTTGTTCGGGAGAGAGATCGGAGGGCTTGAAACTAGTGCAGTTGCTTCATTCCCCTAGCCATCAACCTCTCGACAGCACGTATCAGTGGAGGAATCCCATGCTGTTCGAGTTGTACCGTCCTTCGGAAGGGACGTTAAGTGGTGGTCTCCTTAATTCTTTTTGTCAGGAGTAACCTACATGCCCGCACCAGGTTTCCCCTCTTCCCTGTTAGGTTCATCATCATCCTCAAAATCACCTTGCACCGACGCCAATAGACCAATGCCGCAAGGCTAGTTGTAACTACAGGGCGTCGTTAAACACCAAATAACCAAATGCGACTACCGGGACAACCCCAAACAAATCCCCAGTGGACGAACCGACTACCGCAACTACCGAATAGATGCATAATCTGCAATATGCAGTCACAGCCATATCGGAAGCTGTAGTTTGAATTTTCCCTCTCAAATTTAGCTCAAAATGATTAAATTGCATTTGATTGCGACTAATATAGGTAGATTGTACTTTGTACCAGTCAATTTCTTCCTCTGTCTTGGCTCTCCAACAAACAAGGAGTCAGTAAAAGAACGATTTTTGGGCATCGAAGTAAATTTGAGCACGCTTACGCCTGATACGGGTAGTGGTGCGTTGGCCTGGGATGGGGACCGACACCCCGTTGGGACCACGAGGGCATAAGGGGTTAGGGGGCGATAGAGGGGTGCTAGGGAGGTGATTAGGGCAATCTCGTCGAGACGCCGCGCGGCGTTTCGAACTACTTGAACCGTCTGCCGGTCTTGAATTGTGAATGGCTCTGAAATTCCGACGTGCAGGGAAGTCGTGGCTGGTTCACTCATGATTCGGCACACGATAGGCCAATCAACTCTTCAGCCTACCGATTAAAAATTAGAGAACTAAAGTAAAATCGTAGTCAACTTTCTGTTTTATTTTGATTTCCATTTGATTTGGGTCGATTGATGCACTCTGCGGTACGCGCATGACATGTTTTCTTATTCGTCACGAGACACTTTGCATGACGGAAACGGTCACCGTGTTCCACCATTTTAAAGCGTGCATGGAATGGAAATCGAGATCATCCTAATTTCCTAAATGAGTGAATATATGGACGGTTGTTAAGTGAATTGATAAACGGTGTGCGATTGGTTTTTACGGGACGTTATCTCTAGGCTGGGCGATACAGCGGCCATTTCTGTGACACAAAGAGGGCTCGCGAAAATTATGTGTAAATTAAATATCACGGTAATCAGAACTGCTGAGAAATTGGCTTTGTTTGATAGGAGCTTTAAGCCGTACGTGAAGGATGGAAAGAAAGCGAAGCGGGAAAAATGTCATCCAAACCAGGATACGAGCCCAGGACCTCTCGATTACTAGTCGAGTGCTCTACGTGCGCGCATACATTCTCCCACTTCGGTCATGGCTCTCCAAAACTCCCGAGTGAATCGTGTATTTTGAACGAGTACATCGCAGCGCATGATTTTACGTTGGTCCACTTGCCCTTTCAAACCTACCGTTAAAGGCATCATGTTTTGACTGTGAACAGCTCCGTAATTTGACAGTTTTGGCCCTAAAATGAGCCGTAAAATGTCCCAATGTTACACACTTATAGGTACTAGTAAACATGACATTTTTGTAAGTGCATGATGTAACCAACCTCTTTCGTGACAAATCGTGGCGGCGCTGTACCAATAATCTCTCCTCGCCATTAATTTGTTTGCAATCCTCTTGTGGACATGCCAATATTATTGTTTACTTAGTGTCATGACCAAGTACCCTGTTAGACATCGTCTCAAGAGCGAGATGCCAGCGAGTGTCTTTCAGTTAGCAAGTTGAGTGCTCTCCGGCTTTACACGAAGTTCTTCAAGACGCCTGGCTCTCTTCTGTCTTGTTGATAACATTACAACATGCAAAGAAGAGCCAAGAAGACCACTTTAAAGTGGACCAGATATTGTAATTTCGAAAATTTCCCACGGTCAACAAAATAGAGTATGGCACGTAATTCAAAACTTTAGAGACGTTCGTTAATTTCTTGCCACTCATTTTCGTTACGCAGATAAGAGCACATGCTCGAATGCGCGGTTCATCTTCGTAGCTGTTGTTTAGTAACTAATTCGTGTACACTTTTAAGTTCTTGAGTAGGTCGGGTTATTAATGATGCACTGTACTAGTTAGTCTTCCTAGGAAAAATTGTAAACATCGTTAACAGCGTTTAAAATAACACCGAGTTATTGTAAATTCAAATTTTGTATCACTTTAGAGTTGCTGTGAGATGTCAGGCTGCTCAAGAGAATGTATTTACCCGTAAACGTGTTCAGTTGATTGATCTGTCATCACCTGTGAGGTTTATTTTTTATACTAAAAGGACAAGACCAAAGGTGGTCGGGTCAAGCCCATGAACTCATGGAATGAGTTTGTGAAGTTACTTCAAGGCATTAGCCACTTATCAATAAAAAAACCTTTGGTTTGCTTGAGTTAATAGTGCACGGAATTAGAGGTGATTAGGTTTATCTTTATTGAAATCAATGTTTATTTGACAGGACTCGAGTTTTCTAGCCATGTTGACTTGGTCGCTGACGCGAGCACAGAGCTGTGTTGCCAAATACCAAATTGCCTCCCCAACCCACAATTATAGGTATAGCAATATGGCATGTGTGGGTTGCCATTTGTTCGACGAGGTATTTGACAACATAGCCAGACCCATCTTTTCTGATTGATAACATGTTCGGGATTGTAACAGGGATACTTACAAGTGCGAGAATTAAAACGTATCAAAATTCCGTGCACTCCTAACTAAAGCAAAGACTATACCTGTGCATACTATGCCAATGTATCAAAGTTAAAATAACTACATAAATTTACTTTATTTTTCATTAGCAATCGGCTTTATTAACAACATTTCAGATCAATTTGCGCACCAATAACCAAAATAATCACCCTTTTACTAAATTACTATTTTTTTGAGAAATATTTCAACTATAGGTAAACTTGCAGAACAAACTTTTCAGGAATTGGAACCTGACTACGAAAAAATTTGAAAAGAAAGATAATTAGAAAACGTTGGAAAGTAATCATGGGCATGCATTTCAACAACACATACCTAGGAATCGAACTAAAAAAGTGGTATCATATAGCATCCTCGCTCACTCGATTAGAGCCTCCCTCCCCGTCCCCCGAAAACAAAATCGCCCGAATTTCCAAGTGCGTGCGCCAAATATTGATCACGCGTTCCAAATGATCATCACATGTCTGCAGCAGCCCCACATGACACTATCTCCTCTCAGATCGCACAGCCTCACGACGGATTTCAATGCGCTATCTTCATTTTCTGTAGCACGAATAGGTACGTCTCATAGAAACCTGACTCCTGGGCACACATCCCAAAATTAGGGGGTTTGACCTCCTCCTCTACCTCACCCCGAGGGATTTTGTGAACACTCCCGGGGCTGTGTGTAAATCCCTGTGAAACAACATAAAAATGTGCGTGGTTTTGGGACCAGAGTGATTTCAATGCGCGATATTCACTCCGCTAGGTACTTAAAGTACGTTTTTAATGAGCCTGCCTCACGATGTTTGATTATTCATCCAATTTGTATCAAATGGGCTTTGGTTTTAATCTGGGCAGGTCAAGAAATCACAGCCCAACTCCCAAGTGGCTTTTCTTACCGGGTGCATCACTAGACAATTTTCCTAATTGACATTCCAGAGTCCATAAGGACGATTGACAATTTGTTCTCAGTGTATTATTTCTTACGTGGATAAGTTTTTATCAAGTGCTTATTGACCCTGGAGTGACATAGGAAAATAATTATGAAAATATTCTTCAGTGATATTTTCACGATGCGCTTCAGACAGCCTCACAGATTCGTCAAGAACGATTTCAGGCAAGTTATGTGAATAGTTTTACTAAATTGAAGGCCTACAAGTTGCCTGATACGAAAATTATAGAAATAGTTAGTGTCAAAAAGGAGTGAAAATTGACTTTGGAATTTTAGAAATTAAGCTGCCGCGCATACCTACTGTCGTCCGATCATTAGCCCAACGCATCAGTCACACGATCAGCGTGGCATCTCCCAGACGATGGATTTAAGAATATTAAAATCACTTCAAAAATACCTGCTTATTCGAGGACTTGAACCCCAGACCTTTTGCTTACCGAGCAAATGCTCTAAACCACTGAGCTAAGCGAGATACGGCATTTCGGGAGTGATTTAATCTATATGAGTGGTAGATCTCAATTGAGAATTTGATCTACGTGGCTTTGACGGTAAGAAAAAGGTCCGGGGTTCAAGTCCTCGAGTAAGCAGGTATTTTTGAAGTGATTTTAATATTCTTAAAATTTTAATTAGCCGTTTATTTGGCTTTAAAAGTTTATTTCTTGTCATGAATTTAAGAAGTTTACATGTTTAAATGACGTAGGTCGTCACCCTAGTCCAATCACAGCAGTCCTTGACGAAGATGCGAGACTGTCTGAAGCGTTTTGTTCCTTTAATTTTCTACGATAGCTATGTATTGATTACGTGGTGTTTAACGACACACTGTATTGACGTCTGGCTCTGTGGTACTGATCTATCGGCATCGGTGAATGAGTGGGTGATAATGAGAGTGATGATGTACCTAACAGGGAAGAGGGGAAACCCGGTGCCGGCACGTAGCCTACTCCTGTCGAAAAACACCAAGGAGACCACCGCTTGACGTCCCATCTGAAGGACGGTACAACTTAAGCAGCATGGGATTCCTCCACTAATCCGTGCTGTCGAGAGGTTGATGGCAAGGGGATTAAAGCTGGTGCACTTTAAACCTCCCAACCTCTGTCCCGAACAGAAAAGGATCTTGGGATGAATGGCAACCCATTTAGCCTTTGGTCCATTACAATGTGCTTAAGTTCGGTGAGCTCACGAGAACAGGTGTATCCAACATGCCACACCGTTCGGTATGGCTGCATATTATGGCGATATAGTGGTAGAAGATGTGCTATAGAGGCCAGAGGGATGGCTGCCACGGGGTTCCGGTTCCGTCGGAACGGACGTCACACCAGAGACACGGCCTATGGGTTAATCGCGCAGGTGATAGTGAGCGCGTTGTCACGGCCGGTGAAAGAAATCATGCATCTCGAATTGAAGAAGCTTCGATTGGAAGAAGAAAACAATTGCCCGAAGCTTCTGGCTCTATTAGCCGCCCACACGATTCAATCACCGTCGAGAGAAGTGTGCGCTTTTTATCTGGCAGCGAACGAGGCAGATGAAAGTTGGCAGGCCGACGGTTCGAAGGTGATGTCTTTACTGTACACTTCTTTTACCTCGTGCCTGTAGCTCCTTATCGCAGGACTAGTTTCCAAAAAAACTGATTACGAACTAGGTCGACTGCTTAGAAATCCACTTAAACTGCCAACGCTCAGTAAAGTTGGCCCTAACTTCAACAGAGGAAAATCGCTCGAAACAAAAGAATTCGACTTCGTTACTATAATTGCTCATGCTTTGGTTTTTTACATTTTGGCAAACATTGGTTGGTACATTGGTTGGTAGCATTACGTTGGTTTTTTCATTCTTACAGTTTTTTAAAGACTATAGTGCAGAAGTTAGTCAGGAGATATGAGTCTCAAAAATTTAATGCTCATTCTTTGTCTTTCTTTGCCAATGGACAACTAGAAAAACAAAAATTCCAGAGTCAATCTCGGTTGTGGGATCAATGCTTTTCTTATGGCGTTAAAAATCGTACAATAGTGATTGCCTCTGGAATGCTAGTTGTCCATAGACCACATTCAAAAAGTCATTCCAGAGGCGATTAAAATCGTGTGTGTAATGCTTTACTTTTGGGGTTACATTTTCATTTGTCTTTATTGACTCTGGATTAAGCCGATTTGTATGTTGTCTATTGATTTGACGCTGCATGATCTGAAAAATCGCCTTCTTACCAGTAGCTCGCCAGAGATGCGTCGAGAGCGATTTTTCCCCTGAAGAAGTAAGGAGTAACAACGAAAAGATATGACTTTTAGTGGATTTCTCAGCATTCAGCCTAGTTTTTAATCAGTTTTTTAGATTATGTGTCAACTGCTTAGAGAGGATGGCCGTCAAGGTCGTGAAATGGAATGGGTCGCACAAATTAAATGTCGCTATTTTAATACTTATGTCTGCACCATCGCTGCAGATTTCGACCCATGTGATTCAAACTACGAACTCCACAGCGATGTTCGCACCATCTTGGACGCAGCCATGGTGACTAACGTTTATACAATTCTTAAGACTCATGTCTATATCCTAATATTGGCAATTTTCGTCAAAGTAAAACTGATTTACCAACTGGGTTTCAATGATAAGCGAAATCCACCCAAACTTTCCTAACGTTTCACAAAATATGCTGTGTAACTCTTCATGGGGTAAAACGCTTGTGAGCGCAAAGCGTTTACCCGTGAAGGGGCGTTTTACCCTGAAGAAGTAAACAGCATAGTTTACGAACCGTAGGAAAAGTTAAGTGGCCTTCTGAGCATTCAAAAACAGTTTTGACATATTACATCTTTAAGACTCAAGTCTTCTGAATAATTTCAGCACTAGTTTAAAAAAAAAACTGTTAATAACTGGGTTAAACTGCTGAAAACTTCTAGCAAACAAACTGC
>QKMV01002767.1:0-12627 GCA_003287335.1 Lednia tumana
TAAAAGAAAAAAACAAAGAAAATAAGTGTAACCTAATATTTTCTACTAGGTGTCTACCATTCTACACATACCTTTTCACCAACAGTAACACCTATTTCAGCTACCTTCTGAGTTGCAATTCCCCCAATCTTGATTGCTCCTTCAGTCGCCTTGCTTGCCATTTTCGTAGCCGACACAGAAAACAAGGACCATCCCTGAAAACAGGCAATTGTTTCACATTCCCAGCACAACTGTGTCTACACTCTGTTTACATTTCTGTATTTTAAAGAGAGTTATTACGCTGGCTAAAGAAGAGACCGCCGTGTCGAAAAATTCTTGTGAAGAGCTCCTTGGAGGTTGGTCCATTGTGTAGCCAAATCCTGCATACCGGCCACCTTGGTTCGGAGGGACATCCCTAAAATCATCGAGCCACTTTTCACTCAACATTTTTTGGTAGAAGAAAATGGGCTGCATAATTAATTTGAGTGTTAAATATTCCTACGACAAAACACAAAAAAACATTAGTAAATTTAGCATTGGGATGGTACTGAGCTTTGTTTTCCCTACAATACTGTTTTTTAAAAAACTAACGATCCATTCTTCCTTTCAGGCCTAAACATCATCATGCATCTCCACAAACAAAAATCTAGTTTGAAATATAGACACAGGCAACAATGAGAGCTTTAATTCTAAATAATTTAAAGGAAGCACAAACCATTTTGTAAAAAATTTGGGAAAGTTTCAGTTTCACCCATGATGTAAGTTACCTACATTAAGTTTACATTATTACCAGAAATAAAGTTGTAGTGCCTACGATGAGTTTTATGGGTTTATCTTATATTTGTGTTGCTACACTGTATCTCATTTGTGGAATACAATTTGTATTCTGTTTATGGTAAATAAAAAAAGGAGAAATACAAAAAAGGTAAAAAATAAAAATCTCGAATCCCAGGAGAGTGGAAGAAGAATTATGTGTTTAATTAATAAGATGATTAGTCCACCTTGAACTCTACTACAATCTATTAACTGGGAGAGCATCCTTTCCCACTAGGGGCGATGGTGGCAGTGAACACAGGAAAGTATGGCTAGAGCAGTGACAGCTCGTCCGTTGGGTCGAAGGGGCATTTTCCCGGATAGATTCTGAACTCATTTTTGCTTTTATTTTCATTTTATGTATGTATTTCATTCCTTATTACTTTCCTTTTCATGAATAACTACATACTATTCTTCAAAATACGGCACTTTCAATTCCTGTATAAATCGGTCCATTGCCAAACGAGCGCGCATGTTGCTCTCTTGCAGCGAGCTAACGACAGGTGGTAGTGTCCCCTCCTCCTACGGCTAAATCGAGTTGGCGCCTACGCACATAGTGACTCTTGCCGCGTGCTAATGGCTGGCAGGGGGCATCGTTTATTACGCCCTGTGCTCACAGATTGCCTTGTAGCGACTGTACAGATACTAGACAGAGAACGAGTTAGGAAGAGTGCGATAGCGGCTGCACTCTTCCTAACTGGCAGCGCTCGTCGCAATCTCCATCGTCTCACAGCAATTATGATCACTAATCAATGCAATTAATTCACCAAATGCCATTCAAAATGAGACAAACAGACATGAGAACAAAGAATGACGTAACAATCACACCAAGGGCGGTAAGGACATCATTTCTTTCTACAGGCTTCTACAAATTATTTTAATTCTTGAACGCCAACAGCCAGCAACCCTGTCTAGGACCGGACGTAACCAAATGTTAGCCTTCAAATTTTTTTTTAGTACTGTGTCGTCTTTCGACGTAAGTGTAGGGTGTTTATGTTAGTGTTTCCATAAAACTGGCCTAGCAAATAGCCTGAAATGTGGAATGTGTAAGTGTGTGTCTGTGAGTGCTGATATTACGAATAACATCAACTGAAATACAAAAAAATATTATAAATTAGCATATTATGAATTGAATTGGCAACATAAGAAATTTCAACTCCTGTTATCTTCAAGAAATGCGGGAAGGAAAGAGGTTAGGTCGCCCAACACCTCCAAAACTTGCAGCACCAAAGGTAATTAATGAATACTGACTATGAGTAATGACATTGTTTGATAGCCTAAAAGCGAGGAACTAGTTCCAGAATATTGTGAGTGAATTCATACTAGTTATAAATATTATATACCATACCAAAGAATCAAAAAATATACATTCTTTAAAGTTTTTACCAAGTTAATGTACATTGTTATACATGCATATACATGTTATTCTCAGATCTTTTCCATTATCCTGATTTTAAATTCAATACACACATGAAACAACTATAATTTTCAGTTGACAAAGTTGTCCTAGTTTTAGCTGAAATGCGTAGATTAGGTTTAAAATGGCATTGGTATTATTTTTTTCCGGAGACTGGACCCCCAGACCCTGTTTTTTTATTAGACTGCAATCTAGACCCCCCCCCCTCCCCTCATCACACCCGGGAAACCAATATTTTGACAAAAATGCCCCGGATGGCTGGTAAGCCACCAGTCGTCAGTGGGCTAGAGAGCCTATTTTGTGGGTGGACTGTAGTATGCTCTCTCACAGTATAGACTTTTTTAAGGATCAGAAACATTAAAAGAAGCTTTACTTTATTGTATATAGTGGGAGTTGTGAACAAGTCCATTTCATTTAGTACTACACCTACACAGAGAGATGTGGGTTTTCCGGAAAGAGTCAATTTGTAAAATTTCCGGAAAGTTACTAGAAAACTTCCTGCTGCTCTTTTATGCCACTATTAGTGCAGCGTAATGGCAAGACTTTGCACTATGACTCAAAAAGTTCACCAAGTTCCAGCTCAGGAAAAGAAAAATTGACAAGGATAACAAATTTAAAGCCAAACGGCTAGTATTAATTTGACGGGATTTTAATATTCTTCAAATGAAAATAAAAATTACTTGACCTTCACTGGCTACAGTTGACTAACAGTAATAGACAAAACTCAGCCCTCATCTTGTTTATTTGAGGGAAGAATTGCTTCTGGATCACGAAAGTGAATCATTTTTGACGGTATGTTTTGTTTTCAAGCAGAAATATTTTATTTTTAAAAGTGAGAATATAACTTTTACGCCTTTCTGACACTTATCCGATCTGGACCTAAAGCCTACGACCTATAGATCCGAGTCTATCGAGGAGCTTGCCGATAGCAACAGTCTATAGCAACTATATATGGAGTCTTGATCTGTGCGGACGGCAGCTGGTCGTTTAGGAGCCCCTAAGTCCCAAATAAAACGCGGCTATAATTTACTTGGACCCAATCTCACAAGAAAAATGCTTGCAGTCATGTATCAAACTGAACACATTGAAAGATTTAACTACGAAGATGAGAATTTCGTATTGTGAATCAGTCTCGCGATAACGTTTATTTGTTGCGCTGCAGTAAACGCGGCACTGTGTGTATTGGAAATGCCAACGCGTGTGAATTGAGGTGCCCTTGTAACGGGGCCTGCTCACAAATCAAGGGGGGTGAACACAATTATCTCACACTACATCAAGCTTAGTTTAAATCTAAGAGAAATTATAGTAAAAGACAAATCCCATCATCTTAATATTTATCATAGCAGAAATTTTTCAGAAAAATTGGTCAGAAAACTTCCAGGGAAGTGTCCAATTTTCGGAAATTTTCCGACAAAACATCTTTGTTGCACCTCAAAAACTCTACTAGCCACTTCTTAAATAGTACGAAGTCATTCCAGTAAAACTTTACAAAACGGTCAATTTCCTAACAGAAGTGCCCATAAAATTTCTTACTCACGCTGGCTTTTGAGAATTTTCGTCTTGCTTCCTAGCAAAAAATGCTGCCTTCGGATCTTGATAGCTTTGCGTTGAATCACCACCCTGGTAGTTCCCGCCACCAGATTGGTAACCACCTGCTGAGTCATGGCTTTGAGATCCTTGGTAACCTCCCATGTCGCTATACCCACTCATTGAGTTTGAGTTGCTACTGGACCGGCCAATAAGACTACTCGTATAATTCTGTGCTGGAGATGATGCAGCGTCCCATGAACGTCCTTGCGCTAAAGAAGAAATCTGAAACAAAATGTTATTGTTGTACTTGGTAAGCTTGCTGAGCAGCAAGGTAGCAAATGACCATTCTAAAAAGTGACTTTATATAATATACTTCGGGATAATTACTACAAGTTCTTTAGCTAGCCAATGGCATATTGGGATTAGTTTTTGATTCCTTAGTCTCAACAAACAATTTAACACATATGGATCTAGTTTGATTTAGCCATAATAAACACGATGAGATTTAAGTAGATATAGCTACATTGTGTTTGTGGGGGGAGGGAATCACCTTGTCTCGATAGAGGGCAGCTGCCTTGCTATTGTATCGCTGCTGAATGGACATCCCATCCTCCCAATCTGGCTGCGATTCAAAGAAATCACGAGCGTTGCCATTTCCTCCAACCTATTAGGAAAACAAAGTAATGAATAGTACACATACTTATTTCTGAGGTAGCTGGTTTAGTAGCTAGTCTTGGCATGTACAAGCCAGTACCTTCATTTTTTCTAACTCAATATCCTTCCATTTGTCCATGCTAACTGAGCGAACAAATGACAGATGAACACCGAGGCCTCGGTGTTTTCCAGAGCACTCGAGGCATATCCATATTCCATATGTGACCGAAGCCCATTGTGGATTGTGTGTGGCACATTCAAAGCATTTCTGGCATGAAAAAAATACAGTTATAAAGGTTATATTATTATCCATATTATTAATGGATGAGTTAGTTTTTATTCAGCTGAGCCAACTTAAGGCGGGGGTTTATTCAAGTGAAAAAATTCAACAGAGTTGACGTACAGTATTATTGTTGGTAGGCTTAAGCTCTTGAAGGACTCGCCGGGTCCTTGGACTAGCCATTTTCCTTTACTGCTAGGTCACTCGTTTGCTTTGCTTCAAAGTATTATCTTTTTTGTGCACCACTGAGGGTCAAGTTGTTATCCTGAAAAATGTCAAGATGTTAGTAACACTAGGATAGGACAAGGATGTATAACCTGGATAATGATTAAGAAATTAGGATTATCACCTAAACAAAGAAACACATAACAAGCGACGAGAGAAAACCTTTTCTTATGAATTGAAAAAATTTGAAGAAAAATGCAAACCTGATAATATCATTTTGATGAATTCAGGACACTACAAATGTTGATGATGTGGACCAAAGTTCGCCTGCTCCGAGCTACGAACGAACTGTCAGTGTGACAGTTGAATGTAAAAGTTATATCAGTCAGGCCCATGTGCTTCAGGAGGCACCCACGGCCTTCTTAGCCCAACATGAAACGAGCAGTGTAAAGAAGGCTGTAAAAACGTCACATATCACATGCTCGGATTAGAGCGGAAATTTGAAGAACAAGTGTTTACGGAAAATAGAAAATGGACAAAAAGCTAGGAATAAAATATGACACGAGTACGTCGAACAAAAAGCGAACCACCCGAAGCTAATGGAAAATGAAAAGTATGTCGTGAACAGACTCTTTCTGTGTTTGGTGAAAGATGTACAGTGTGTGTACTTAGATTGGTTTTGCTCTCTACAAGAAGTCGTATGGGAATTAAGTACTTTAAATTTGAAATCGGACAACATTTTTTAAATTTCATAGTCCAGTCGGCAAAGGTAAATTTCAGCGAGCGATTTTAAAATAATTTGCCTATACATTGTGCCCAAAATGTAAATGTGGACCCTGCCCCTTTCCACCCATCGCTGACTAGTCGCACACTCAACAAGCAGAATAAATTAACCCTCAAGTCTGCGAACGACTAGTGAAAATCATTTCCAAAATCGAATTATACTCGGAATGTATAGATGTATTTCTGATATAAATTCAATTAGCAATTTACTCCGAAAGGCACGTGGTCCATTACCGTACTGCATACAGATTTTGCACCTAGTTGTTGTTACGGTAGTCTAGGATGGTGACTTTTTTCTCTGGTGACTTTTTTTGGAGAGTTCGGCTGTAGATTTATATTCGTAAAATATCTTGTACGGCAGTAAGTGAACAGGTATGTGTGGCATAATTTATTCGGATTGAACGTTCTTAGGCAGTACGGGGGAAAAAGGCCACAGGTGCCGAAGGCAGTGCTAAAATAGGCAGTGAGAGATAGGGCTTATAAGAATTAGAGCAAGTATATTAGGAAAAATTCCCAGAATTGACCGATTGACTGCATCCCAGATTACATACACCATATACCTTGTATCTAATGATTATATATAATCATTCTTTTTGTAATGCCCCCCTCCCCTCTCCCCCGCCGGAAGTCAACGTTGTAAGGTCTGTCTTATCTTATCGGGAGATTTTGTTCTTCTCTTCACCAAATTTGTAATGCGCTCGATCAAAAGACCACAATTAATTTCGTCCTATAACCACGCTCGGATACCATTTGTCGCAAGTCGTTAAAATAAACTCAATACGTACATAACAGAACCCTTATTTCAACCTACACGGCGGTGCCTGGGTTCGTCCTGCCGCTTGCCTTATCACCGGCCAATCGCTTACTAAAGGTAAAACCAAAAAAAAAGGCAACGCATGCTTTTTCCAATCGTAATGAACGCACATCAATTGTGCTACCTACATTGTGTCAAATTTCTACCTTTTGGTACTCTCAAAGTATTGTGAACTAAGTTGTGCTTTGACATTTTTAACTCTGAGAAACGCAGTTTCATACTGCATTTCCTTACTATGCTCATAGTAACTGTCAGAATGAGCTAGCGTAGTCATCTGCCGATGTTCAGAATTCAACATTATATACGGAATCGGGTTCGATTCCCGAGTCGTCGGCGTCGTCCATCCCGACCACGCGTTTCAACGTCGGCTACGTACTATCCAGAAAGGTGAGGTAGGTTCGCGGCACGACAGCGACCGTAACTTTGTAAGAGAGCGCAAGTCAGCCGCCGTCGACGACTATACGACGACGCAACGCGCGCCTTTCACACCGTTTCACCGCGATCGCTCGCGAGTTTATGTTTATCGGTCATCGCGAGAGGTTGACCCATCAGACCGAGGCTCCTCTGACAGGACAGCATGAGGCTGCATCTCGCGGCACCAGCAGCTGTCATCTTATGCTTCGTCTTCTCAATAACATCAACGACACTGGCCAGTGAATTTACGTACACCGAACCGAGTTTGAAATATTGCACGCAACCAAAGTGTCAATGCAGTGTGGACTTGAGAGACCTGGTGTGCAAAGTGGCTGGTTTAGAAGAAGTGCCATCGCCACTACCTCCTACACTGATCAAGCTGTAAGTACCATTATTGTTAAATAGGACATGGCACAGATTAAACTGGCCTCGAGGACACCGTCACCGGAGCTATACGCTCTGTCGTGTGTGATGTGGTTGTCGACACTTTCAAAATGTACCGCGGTGCGTTTCTTGTATACACATTATATAAAGCGTGTCGGTTTTTTGGTAGGGTCAATAAGTGTCCTACTGAATTGGTATCTCAAAGAAATCTATGCGTTTTCTTCTCGATTATTACGCCTGCAAAGTCCAGGTGTTGTCGGATTTGTTGTTTCATAGTTACGACATGCCGTCCGCGCGCGCGATATCCCAAGCGAGTGTTTGATTGGGTTTATGTATTCACGATGTTCGACGACGACGACGACGACGTTGCGACAATGCAGTGTCAAGTCAGTTACGACGAACACACGGCCACGTGCTTAGTTGTGCAGGAATGCACTTGGAATGCCACTCGGTGGTATATACGACGAGAGATGAGATTGAAAGGTGTTTCACAATGCCTAAATAGGCCGCGCCACGCGTTTTAGGCCCACCATTCACATATTCAGTGGGCTGCAGCGTCTGTATGCTTCGAACAAATCTCGGTATTGTGCAAGGACTTAGTTAAAATAGATCAATGCAGTTAAAACATTCTACTATTATAGAAGGTATATCTTTTGGCATTGGGCATAGATGATATTGCATATTTCAAAAGATCTCAGATCTTCTGATAGGTCAGGGCCTGTGTTTTAATCGGTTGATATCGGTGCCCATTCATTTGTTGTGTGATACCTTCTACTTGAAAGTGGACCTATTGATTTCTAATTAGGATTAGATCCTCTCTGAAATTCTAAACGATCACTCCAAAGGGAGGTGGATCGGATGGTCGATATGCGTGTGTCGCCCATACAAACCGGGCGAGTATACTGCGTCGGGATTCGATCCCCGGTACCTCACGCAGAGTGCTTGCTGAAGCGTTCAAATGATTAGGCTAAAAATATGTGTATAAGAATAACGACTTGTCCGAGAGATTTTAACGTGGCGATAAATTCGGGTGGCGTCGGCGGATAGTAATTGATTAAGGCTGGAACTAGTGTCTACAGCACACTTTGCAAATCAGGTTTGGATCGAAATGGGGCATATTATTCTACTATCCGTCGACAAGTGAAACAAGATATTGAAAAAACTGGTTGAACATTTAAGAGGACAATAAAAGTCTACGAGATCGTTGATCAAGAAGGAGGTATCGATGTGCTCAGATCGCAAGTATCAGTTCCGACTGAAATCTTCTTCCCGCTTTTACGATAGACGAAACTTTTATGTCATGACTTCTGCTTCCATTTAATGATTGTGGGAGCACTAAAATACTTGTAAATCGCGTCTGCTCTGCAATCGCGTCTGGTTCCGATTCAACGTGTAGCGTACTCAACGTACTCTGCAATGTGTGCGCAGAATTTCGACATAGATTTTTTTCAAACTTTTGCCTCCGGCGATTTGCCCGCGTTACAGATTCCGTTACGAATAGAAGCTGTCTGAATGGGTATGAGAATGCAATAAGCTGACTGCTTTATAGACCTACCTACCTTTAGCTGCCTGCCCATGGAGGTCACGTTATACTCACCAATCATGCATTAGTGGACAGACCGAGGTCCAGGTTCAATACTCGGCGTCGGCAAACGACGATGACCAATTTCCCAAATTTCTCAAACCAGAACCACGAAGTGAGGTACAGGTTATCGATGCAATATATTGTAAGTGTAGATATAAATTGTGTAAAGAGATAAGAAGTTTTTGGCACCAAATATTGTTTCAGTTCTCTTCGGTGATCTCATATATATATATATATCATCTAACTATCTACCAAAATGTTGACTTCCCATCGTCATATCTTGGACCGTGGTGCTCGGTGGTGGTGCACCAGTCTGGTTATCGGAGGTCTGGAGTTCAAATCGTCGACCACTGACCAGGCATAGTTTTTAGCTGGAAATCATATTCTAAAATTGTATTGTAGTAATAATTTAGGCACACTCAACATTTTTACACTTGGTCGTGGAATGAAAATGTTCAATAAGTGCTTAGCCTCAAGATGCCCTGACGCCATGTAAAGGAATCGTCTTGAGGGTTGTGTTGCTTTGCTTCCATTGTATACTGTTTCGAAGAGGATACTAATCGATATCTACCAAAAATAATAAAAAGTCCAAGTTAATTGGTCATTCATTTAAATCCACTCCGAACATATTTCGGAAAGTGGACACTTCTACATAAGGGAGAAGTAAACAAAGCCACCGAAAAAACCTTTTAGAGCCTTTTTATGTCGCCCATTAAGTTTTATCTCTATTTGAGTCTCAGAAACATGGCGAAAACAGTCTGTGCAAAGTAAACACGCGCACAGAGCCAACTTAGCGGGTGCTTTTCAGCCCAAGGAAATGAATCGCGAGGATCTTATCAACTCGATTCTGTCCGTATGTAAAGATGGTTTCCTTGTTCGACAGTTCTCCGGCGATGCGCCGTTAAGCACGTGACTTAGGCCATAAACTTGCAATTTGTAACTTTCTAACGCGAAATCTACAGGATGCCCATTTAGTTCGATCATTTGTTCGCAGAGAAAATGCACGATCATTGAAATGGAAAGAAAATAAAGATCATTTTCTTTTATCACTGAAAAAACAAACAGTCGTCTTAAGCTAGTTTTTTGGACGACATGTTTGGATGTAATATCTTAACTTCTCATAAGGAGGGCTGCATACCATAAAATAAACGAAATTTTTCATATAAAATTCCCCAATTTTCCGTTTACTCGGAAAAAGTTGTGATCATTACTTTAATAGAAGGCTGATATTCGCGCCTATTGTGATATATGAGATGGTTGATTGATCGAGTTCCCCAAAGAGATGAGCTGAATCATTAACAACTCGTGATCAATGGAGTTTGGCGAAGATTGCTCGATGCCGGCGAAGATGTCATCTCCCGGGCTTTGAACCGCTGACAAGATTGCATGATAACCTCTTGTCCTGTAGATTAACCTTCAGTCCTTTCTTCGCTCCTTCGTTACTTCGTTCGGTTATGTCCCGTTATGTTCTGTTCTGCCGTTCCTTCTATCTACTCTTTCTATCCAGCCCCAATGGACGATTGACTTTATTGCGTTGTGGAAACCTCATCAACGCAATACTAGAGGCCGGAGGCGACATCGGCATCAATAAAACCATGGCTGTTTGTCTCCTGAATCGCTGAGCGGATAACTCTAATCCAGACATGGGGTGGAGCTGAAGACAAATTCCCAAGTTTTCCTTGAGATATTATTGTCCTCAAACATCTCCCAAAATTAAATTCCATTTTATCTCTTTTTCGGAGACTGTGATGCTTGGCTGGTGTTGTTTTATTAGCTACGAACAAGATTTTGATTCCTAACGGTCAGGACATTTCTTGCCGATTGACAAGCTCGAAATATCTGAAATCACTTTTCCCGTATAACTATTATAGATATAAGATAACTCCGCGATGTTCATACTTTATTCTTATCACGCGATCTATATGGACCAGGCCATCTTCCGATATTTCATACGAATATCGAGTTTATTGCAATATTGGAAACATTGTGACAGAAAGGGGTCGAACTCAGTCATAAAAGAAAGCAATAACTTGGCAAAAAGTCCCCTATTTTTCCGACAAGTGCATTGCATCTCTTTAGAAAAGTTCTGTCGTCATACGTCGTCAAACCGAATGGTCGATAGCCCAATCTTGACATTCTTCAAGTCAAGACGTAGTCCCAGAGGCTATAGATATGACATGGGGAACAGGCCAGCGAAATGATTGGACGACGCTTCAGTTATGTTTGCTGTCCCAATTGTAGAGATCGCTGATAGACACGATCGCTTTGTCATTTTCTCGCAAACTATCAGGGCGATTTCACGAAAATGACATTTCGAATAATACTGTTTTGAGCAAGTGTGATTCTAGTGAATAGAAACTAACGAGGAGATTTTTATGCATCACTAGTTCGTCGCTTGCAGCTTGGAAAGAGATTTATATTTCTCATCCCTTATTGTAGAATTTAATTAAGCTGCGAAAGAGGAGATCTATATTGTAGGGAGCAGAAACTCATTTCTCATGCTGTAATTTTTGTTTGCTTATTTTCAAACACCGTCTTATTATGGAGTTAAATATTGAAAAAAACTATGCACAACGTAGTAGTAAAATTGTACTAAAAATTTCCAGCGTCAGTTGGATAATTAGTAAATGAAATTTTAGAAATTGCACTGGTATAATTAGATTTTCGTTCGTGACCAGCTGAAGACATATATAATGATGTAGTACCCATACAATGGTTTCAGCCAATTATTTGATTCTTTCACGCCTTTTGGAATTTGAATAAGAAGCATTTATCATTTTATTAAAGACATTCTGCAACGCCCAGATAAACCATCCACAGTTAGGATTTGAAGCCGCGATCATTGATCAGAATCGAACGTAAGCTGCTCAGTGAAATGTGCCAAAATACGCTTACACGCGAAAATTGCTTACCATATTTGGTAATAAGATAATTATACAGACCATGATCTTAGCCTGGGCATCAAGACGTAAAATATTCATGCGTGCGGACAAAATAAAGTTATTTATGTAGTACCTTTATACGATGAATTCGTAATTGCAGGAAGTTGCGTGAAATTTTCGTTCTAGACTCTAGAGTCAGAGCATGTTTTTGGACATGCTGACGTGTAAACTTCCCCTGGACTACACAACTTCCTTGTGCATGCGAAAAATAATTAAAACAATCTCGAAATAAGTATATTTTATAACTTCCGCGTGGCCCCCTTGCACTGTTTATCTTCACGACATTATCGGCAAAAGATTTAGTCTTAAAAACCTCAAAAAATATTAAGTTGTTTTGCTAGAACCTTTGTGACGTGGCAGCGGCGTTGTAAATTTTCTGTATACAGTATAAGCTCTATTTTTTTCTGTTCGCGAATCTGTTTTTCTCCAGACTTTAGTGCTGCTCTTCCAAGAGCTGTTAAAGAGCGCCATGCGGTACGCAAATCTCGGCGCTCATGCCAGACTGAGCAAATATTAGATAAATATTTAAATAAATATAGCCTATATCGTAACGCATAAAAGGCGATTTTAATTTAACTTTTATGTGTTGTGTATTATTTCAGAAATAGTTCTATATAGCGGGCGTGCAATAAAAGGGGGCCCGCTTTTCTACTACAATATGGCGCGCACGAAATTTTAATAACTACAAATTTAAATTAATGGGCCAATAATGCAGTATTAGCAAAGCGTATCATAATGGCAGGCTCGGCTATTACTGCCTGCATTAAGAACATGGATTAAATCTGTGATATCAATCATCTCTCTCTCTCTCTCTCTCTCTCTCTCTCTCTCTCTCTCTCTCTCTCTCTCTCTCTCTCTCTCTCTCTC
>QKMV01002768.1:0-12615 GCA_003287335.1 Lednia tumana
GGGTGAAAACTGTGAAATCATACCAGCTGGAAGTTTTTCGAACATTCCCCCGACCTCGGTTAACAGTATACTAAACGGCTTCACATAAACTTGGACAAATCGTTACGGGCCTTCGCTAATTATTCAAGCTGTCACGTGACACCTATCCTAAAGTCTTCGCAGTTTTGATTCTCGCAACCGGGAGATCTCGGGTTCCATCCTTGAACTCATTTGGGGGTTTCCTTTCATTTACTTCCTGTGACTATCCCCGGGCAGTACTGGGATAGCTCCTCTACCACACGACACGGCTGTCACCTTCACGACTTAAGTCCCATGTCTAGCCCCTCCTGCGATCTCAATTTCATGGTCACAATTTTGATTTAAAGATTCCACAAACAGAAATACACTACATTGAAAGGCAGCTGATTTCAATCGAGCCAACGAGCATTACGAGAATATAGACCATATGAATAACGTACCTCTTGAGGAAGTCAGCGAAAAGTAGTCGGTGTGAGAATCCATTCTGTCTTATTCTTATCGTTTCCAGTACTCCAGTGTATCTCAGCTGTTTGACCACTTTGCTGGAGTCGAAGAGTTGGGCGGCCCGGCAATCGTTTGGCTTCAGACAACGAACAAACTGCGGCGACCCGCTAACCATCTTCTGGAGTAGGTCCATCAGCGAGTACCGGAAATATGTAGCCACCGTTTGCTGGGCGCGGGACTGGGACGCTAGGCCACGACTGCTGTAGCGTTCCTGTAAAAGATTAACACGTTTACATACTTTTGCCAGAGCAGACACTAGCCCAGACATCTATGAAATGAAACGTAGGACGACGTTAAGATATTTATGAGCCATCCACACGAGCGACCATGAGTTGGCATTGAGAAAAGTCGGGAATGAGACGGGCTTGACCAACCGTAGATGAGCTAGCCAAGCATACCTGCGATGGTAGTTGGCAACAAAAAGCAAATCAGAAAACAATTATAATGTGGTCGTATAATAAATAATTTGTAAACCTAAAAATTAAAACGTTTGTCGAAGTTTCGTCCAGATTTCACTGGGCACCTTCTTTTTTGAAGCATGCATAATGAACTAAACCACACAGAATTCATTTTTTTCCAACACTTTTTTGTTTGCTATCCCGATTTACTGGATTTACCGAAAGCCACTGTCATTATTGGCAAAAATTCTTGCTTGTATTCACCTTGGAGCATACTGGAGTCGTTCGTGGAGAATCCTGGTTGGACGAATAAAGGTTCCCGGTCTTGGTGATCGGGCACTGGAAGAGGAAGCGCACCATGTCTCTGTGCGAAGCTCGCAGCAATTGGATCACTTCCGGCGGCAAGAAGTTGCGATTCTTGTCGAGGAAGCCCTCGGCCTGGTAGACGACCCGCCCAGCGTAGTGGTGCACAGCGAAACAGAGCGCATCCGACTTGGGGCGGATGTAGAATTTGCTCTTCACGTTATTGTGAAACTTGTCTGCGGAGGAGAATATTGCGGTGAAAATATCGAAGTTACAGAAAGGTACTAGGTGGAAATGTAGGTTTTGGTCCTAGTTGGTTGCTCTGCTGATATTTTTGTGGAGTGTCCTTAGGCTTAACTTCATCAATACTTTTTGATTTTTATCTTTTGGAAGTGGCTCTATTGGTTGTGGTTTCTTGCGATTCCAATCAATCATCTAGATAAGTATTAGGAATAGGATACACAGTATGGTCACCCACCGCTCCCTGACCAACGAATTTGTATGTGTGATTTGGAGCATCTAGCCCAATATATACGGGAAAGTTTTGATTTCAGTCTGCTATGCAGTCTTCAGCATTTTAAGTGTAAACGCAACACTTGTGAGTAAACTGTTCCGTAAGAGAGTTTCATGCAAACTTGTACACAAATTTTCGTTCACTTAAGAGTATTTTTGAAGTGGGAATCTCGCATGAAAGTCTTGCACGGACGAACTGAAATCAATAAAAGATTTTATCGGCAGACTTTTGTGGAAAAAGGTTCATCTTTCTATGCATGCGAACTGTAACATCTGAATCTTGGCCCCGGAAAACGACAGGCTGATACTCGTACCTATCAGCGAGCGATCTCTCGAGCGCGGAAATCGGGACTCTTCATCGAGTAACGCAAGCAATCCCATCGGTCGTGATAGGAGCATGTCTAGCACAGGCCTGTTATCAGAGAACTCGACCAAGTCGACAGGGATGCCCTCGGCCATGTACTCCTGCTGCTCCCACGTGAAGATGTGTTGGTTGAAATAGTATTGAATCTGCTCGTTGGCGATGTTGATACACAGCTGTTCGAACGAGTTGTGAGGGAAGTTCTCGAATCCAAATATGTCGAGCAGGCCGATGGCTAGTGGCTCCCCACTATACAAAAAGCGCAATAAGTATTAAGCGGGAATAATTAGAATTAATACCAATTTTTATAAATAAAAAACGGAACTAATGCATACCATGTGGCTCTGTTGAACATGAGCAGAACGTTTATCTGGTTTACCATCCAGTCGAATAGCCTTCCGTAGAGACCTTTGGCCATGGCATCTCTTGCAGCTACTGCTTCGACCACAGTATTGTTGCGGGTGATGGTCTCTCCTCTGGTCACAACACTGTTGGACGTCAACGACTCGAGCAAGTCACTCGCCTCCACTCCCAACATCTTCGCAACTGAGACACGAGAAACATCGAATTGAAACAACACTATTGTTAGCACTATTTTTGAAGCACTTTCCGTTTTCCAAGCCTCTTGGGCGGATTAAGTTACAGAGACATCACACTTATCAGTTCCTTAGGTCCAGTTTCGTAATCACCTCTATGCAGTGGGGCAAGATCGACAATCCTGCTCTTGTTGTCTGTGTTGTCTTCGCTGATCACTTCTCCAAACTCAATATCTCCGAGATGGAGGATTGCTGATAGGATTCTATAAACAGTGTCCACTTCGTCGTCCTGGAAGCCCAGCATGCGGAAACCAGTTTGCAGTTGCTGAAACTTACTGACGTTGCCCTGAAATGTTTAAATATATTTAAATAGAACAGTTTTTATATGAATTAAAACAGAATAGTCTAAAAGTTCATTCGTGCGCACCTTTTTAGTCTCGTAATCGTGAATATCTTCGCCTAAAAAGTGATGATGCAGTCTCAAGACGGGGTCCAGGTGGAACTCTGATAGTCGGCCAGCAGCTTCCAAACCATCGTACATGTAGTAGAAGACGTGAAAGTTGCGTTCACCCCTTTTCAAAAATAAAACGAATTATGGATTTTGTTTCTAGTGTAGAAATTAGCGCTAGAGAATTTTTATTGTCCATGCCTGAGGAACAAAGAAAACTTACTCCGCTTGCTGTGAAACTCTGGACTGCTCTAATAGGTAGACCGCAACCCTAGCGCCAGTCACTTTCCCGGCTTTCGTCATAGTAAGGTCCAGAAACTTTCCAAATCGCGACGAGTTGGCGTTTATTCCTGTCCGAGCATTACCAAATGCCTCCATGATCGGATTCACTTGCAAAATTCGATCTTCTAGACTGCGATTCGGAGCCTGTTAATAAAAGATAACCAATAAACCGATATTGAAACATGGTAACTTGGTAAATCTTGTGTCGTTTGAATCACTAACTGAAATACAGCTTACTTTTCCGAGAAAAACCAGTTGCTTGAGTAGTAGATTGGCGCTCTCTGTTTTCCCTGCGCCACTCTCTCCGCTGATTACGATGGCCTGGTTGTGCCTCTGGTGCAGAAGAGCCTGGTAGGCTGCGTCAGCCACAGCGAAGATGTGAGGAGGATTGTCGGACCTTGCCTGGCCTGTAAATTGGTAAAGATTTCAGCAAATCTGAAGATTTTTCCGAATTTTCTTTAAATTTTATAAACACCTTGAAGTCGGCTTTATGTAACTGTCGTCATAATGCGTTGATGTAACTTGTTGTTTGTACTTGTTTGCTTGAATTGATGTATGAAAGAAAATACTTAATACTAATAAAAATACCTCGATATTTTCGCTGTTCAATGCTCGAATAGATCCCTATATCTTCGAAAGGATTGACGGCCACCAGAATGTCGCCAATGTACGTGTATATCTGATTCTTTTCGAATCGACGCTGTAGTTGCTCCACAATCGCATCCTGGAAGAAAAACCGATTTCAAGTTTCTTCACTACTCACTAGAACGAACAGTCTAGCGAATTTGTGCACTTTCATTATTTCAAATCAATCGAAGCAATAGCGCTTGGCTACTTTCGATGACCGGGAGCAACGTTTATGACCAGTTAACACAACGCGTTCCGTCCGTTGGACACCCACGTGAACGCGGGGGCGAACGCGGGTGCGAACGCGTCGTGTGTACTGGCTGTTAGAATCGCTCCACAATTTGTAATCCCCCCCCCCCACACCACCACAAGAAATTTCAAATCAATCAATAAAATCAATCATTAAAACCAGTAAAATAAAATCACGTGTATATAGCAAAATGTTGTCAGGCAGTTTATTACAGTAACTCTATATGTATTTAGAAATCATGGAAACTTGAAAACGTGTAGAGGGGATTTAAATTCCAAAGTGTGTATCATCAGACTTGATTTTCATCGGTTCCTGGCAAGGGTGTCGTCGAATCTCTTTCTTTTGGTGATGTAGTACGCATTGGGAGTGATGTGAGTTCGGCAAGTTTGACATTGAGGGATGATGAAGTTTCCGTCGCCGAGGGTGTAAATTGTTTCCCCTGGTACCTCGGAGAGGATGTCCAGGGCAGCCAAGTCGTCCAAGTACATTAGCTGCGCCTTGGACTTGCGATCTGACTTCAGCTTCCCATGCTTCGTGGTCACTTCGGGTCGCTTATGAGTCCTTCCTTCGGATCGCTGGCGAACGATCTCCGCCTTGAGTTCTTGGCGAACCTGGAACATATTATTAAGAATATTGAAATCCCTTCAAAAATACCTGCTTACTCGAGGATTTTTTTTTGATATTTTTGAAGTGATTTTAATATTCTTAAAATTATTACTAGCCGTGTAATTGGCTTTAAAAGTTTATTCCTTGTCAACCTGGAAAATATTTTCAAAAGCAACTCTGTTAACTGTCTTTTAAATAAAAATCTTCATCCGCTCGCTCCACGAGTTGTGAGTGAGTTTGTTTCCGAGAAAACTACACACTTGCCCCAATGCAGCATTGCAGCGGGGAAGGGGAAAGGTAACTCGAAAAAGAGACGACTCACAGCCTTGGTTTTGGGAAATAATGGAAATTCAAAACCAGTCGTAAGCCAGGATCGAACCTGTGATCCAAAATTTCAAGATAGACGTGGTAACACCACTGCTTGCTGCTCGGTAGCCCAAAATTAAGGGTCTCAAGCGAACTGAAAATTTCACAACGAATAGAAATCACTATTCTCTGTTCTAAAATGTCCTGATTCTCCTTCCAAACCAGTTACCTTTATTGCATCATGACTCGTAAGGCAAACTGATAAGTCTCGTTTACTCTGGCGTAGGTCAACCATGACCTAGGAGTGTATGGCCATCGCATACACGACCGGTCTTACCGCTCTTTTACGCTTCCTCGTTCGTTAATCTTGTTGCAAATGAACTCATTAGAATCGGAATCACCACATTTCATCGAGCTTTCGCTCAGATTTCAAACTCCGCGCAAGTTTTGAAAAGTCAATCAGGCCAGGGCAGAGGTCAGCTGTAAGCTGCACTTAGAAACTCGGAGGGTGATACAAATTGGCACACTACCGTTGGAGAGTGAGCGGACTTAATCTCATTTCAAGTCAAAATCTAATTACTGGACGAATCATTATGAGATTAAATACGGTGCAAAGAGAAATAAAGGAGTGTAATATCTACGAAAGAGATGAGCATCCGATTTCGCTGACATTTCAGAAAATTAATCTTAGTTAAGAACTAAAAAAAAATAAAAGTTCCAATGGCGTGGCTGTTCTCCCAATAAATAAATGAAAAACATCAACAGAAAAGCAGTCTACTTGTCAAATCGGCAGTCACACCCAACGATAGCGTTATATATTATATAGTTTTCGGCAATGTTAATTAGAGCTTTTATCATACCCTGGTGGCATTATTCTTGCCGCGGATCATAAGCGGATGCTGCAGCAGTTCACTGATGAACGGCCGATGCTCCAAATCTTTGACCAGACACTCAGCAATGAAGTCGGACAGCATTGGGCTGAATTCGTCGGGACGAGTCAGTCTAGGAGGGGGATTTCTTGGTATCTGGAAGAGCGCCCGCATGGGGTGCAGCTCGCAAAGCGGCGGATCTCCTTCAGCCAACTCGATGGCTGTGATACCGACAGACCAGACATCGCATCGTGAGTCGTATGTCGAGTCCAGCTGAAAAAAGACAAAGCAGTGATTTGATAAAGCAAATCAGGGGTTTATATTTGAATCAAAAAGTTAAGTAAAGCTGGGTTTCCATGAGATTCGCGCTGCAAAATTCATGGCGTTTTTTCCACCATCTTGGACGTTTAGTCGACAATGCGTGAGAGCTATTCGAATTCATGGTATCTGGCATTCCTGGTTGAATAAATCAAGATGGCGTAAAAACTGCAAACTTCGCAGCGTTTTTTTCACGGAAGAAATTGCTTTCTTGGGGGTGGGGTGGTGATTCGGTGAACTGCAAACTGTCTTGCCTGCAGAAGCTGTACAACACACATTTATATTCTTGTTTAAAGTTCGTCGCCTAATTTTTACCCTACCTAATTTTAGTCTTTCGTCTATGCATGTGCGACAAAGTTTAATTGCTCATAGCAGAGGATTTCTGAAGAAGGTTTGTAAATACACATTTTTTAGAAGCCGAATGTGTTATCAAAATATTTTAGAATATGAAAACACTGGGTTAATCCATTTTAAATGGTGGATAAACGGCGTTTACCTGAGTGTTGTCATAAATTAACCGCTGAACGTAAAGTGCGCTTTAGACCCAAGGTTGAAGTACTAGTTGTTATTTTGCTGCGTTGACGACTAGAGCAAGTCGGTGTTGACTGGTTTAATTCACAAATATCGGTGTAACAATTCAACTCCAAATTCCCTTAATTTCCTCAAGTGCAATATTTCTTAATTAAAACATTTAGACCCTATTTGGACATATGTGGAGCATATCAACATTGTGACCATCCCAAATACTTCGTGTTTTCTTTTTTATATTTTGCACGCTGCAATAACTATTTTAAAATGGCATATGCCCACGTGGCAGCTGCCAATTTGGAAAATCATTTTGCATTACTGGTGTCAAGTCGTGAAATATTGCATATTTATGCTGCTCAACGCCCAAGAGCAAGGATTTAATACCAGTTCAACATAAAAGGACAACAATAACGATGTCTGGAGCCTGAATAAAGATCAACTTCAATTATAACCTACCGGATTTTAATACTGTTCGTGGGCATGACAAACTAACCTCCGCGTTGATAATTTAGACTCCAGACTAAGTCCAGGCTCCATATTCCAGATTGCTCCAAATCGATCGCGGTGAATGGTTACCTGTTGTTCACAGGCGATCACTTCTGGAGCCATCCAGTAGGGCGTTCCGACGGACGTGTTTCGGCGCGCTAGCGTCGCTGCGAGATGCGAAGAGACGCCGAAGTCAACGAGTTTCACGTGACCCTCCTCCGTGAGCAAAATGTTGTGTCCCTTGACGTCGCGGTGCATGCAATGGTTGCCATGTAGGTAAATCAGCGCCTATGAACGTAACATATCATATAAGTGTTTGTTAGCAGCGAAATCATTCAAGTTTCAACACATGCAGTAGCTCGGTTAGAGTCATGCCGAATTCAGCGATGTTTTCAAAACATACTATGCTTTGTTTGTGTGCTCTTTTGAAGTATTTTGTCCAAATTAGACCCGAACCTAACGATTTCAACGCACTGGACGTGATTACTATTCTTAATCCGCTAGACCATGGCGATTGATGACCACGGCTATGGACTATGGTTTATTTAGGACATACATCAGATTATAAACGTCGATTTGCAAGTATAATGTGAAGTTTTTTTGGGCCCATCGTACACATGCCTATGTTAATTCCGTCGGTAAATTTCCTTATTACACGGGGCTATACTTCTAATTAGCAAGATTTTTAGATTTTTAGACCAAATCTAATTCAGAATGTCTAGATTTTATGATGAATTATAAAATGTACCAACGCTTTTCTATCCGTAAAAATAATTGAAGTTTTCAAATAAGATATAAATCAAATGGTAGGTAATTAGGTAATTAGGTGTTTATAAATTATAATTGCTCTCTTTTTTAAATAAAAAAACAAAACGTTATATAAATATATGCGCCATATAATTGGAATATATTGGTTCCGCTCAGAATCGCTGGGATATGTTTCCCAGATTGGTTTTGAAAATTAATTATATAAGTGATAAGTTGTTAAAATAATAATTTCAAGGCAATAAAGAAGGCACCGAAATTGATACCGTACAGCGATCCATCTCATTTCTAATCCATGATTTTAAGTGGCACTTTGCTGTCAGCCCATGCTGAGACAAAGCAATGAGAGTAATGACAATTAGAAATGACAGCAGCTAAATCGTCTTGAAATCTGGGTCTAGCTCGAATTACCTCGACCGTTTCTCGAAGAATGTAGGCGATCTGGTCTTCGCTGAGCCGTTCTTTTCTCCTCTTCAGCCCCTGGACCAAGTCTGTCACGGACCCACCCGTGCAAAGCTGGCGGGAAAAACAGTTTTCCGTTTTTGACATAAACGTTTTTGACATTTTGACATTGCGAAAGCACTCACATATCTCACAGCTGCACTCTTACTTTTCTAAAATGCACAAGACACAATATATCACAATGTGTAAGTGCAGCGAAAACGGTAGGAAACCAAATATTATGTACTACCTACCCTCCTCGTGGTTTGCTGTTCAATAACAGCATAGTAATGTCCTCGTATTTTCAACTTTAAAACTATCATGTCTGGCGCTAAGCTCCAGACCCGATCTCTGCTAAACGACGCACAATACTGGTTAGTGTGTCTTCAAAAAACGTGAACCTTTTGTTTACTAAATATTTAACTGGTTCTCTACCTAATTAATTAGGGCTTAAAATCTGTAATATGTATGGGTGCACGTCAACAAACGTTATTTTTTAATTGAAACATGGTTCTTTAGCTGGCCGCTGGGGAATTGCTTTGTGGTAAATAATGATTATTAATCCCGCACTGATACCGCATGTGGGATTGTTAAATACGGTTTTGCCAAAGAAAATCAGACAATTTTAATTGCACTTAGTATAATTTGGTTGTGTAACGTAACACTGCTCCCCAATTGGTTTTTAATATCTTTATGAAAATGCTGTTTGATATCATCGTACCTCCCGAAATTGAACAAATGCTAAATGAATTCAAGGCACCTCAAGCTCACAAAAAGAACACATTCGAACTGACCTGCGATATCGATCGATATGTAAACAAAAGCACACACCACCTCACTGACTCAAGCTCTTACCAACACTGATTGGAAAACTTTACGCTTTTTGGTAAAAGACCCAAGAGTTCTGCTATATTATAGCATGCATGGTTGGAGGTTAATGAGAGGTTTAAAACGTATCAACGTCAATACAGTCATGCGATACTATGCACTCCGGTATTTGAATATGTTACTAATATTCTACTAAAAACCCACTACGCGTGTGGTAAAAGTTGTTACAATAAATTAAAAGACGAACATTTTTTATCGACTGGTGCTATACCGTTAACTAGTTGTTTTACATACTCAATTATCATAATTTTCACTAATTTGTCGGTTAGCACAATGAACACATTAATTAACGGGTGGCGTTACAAAAGTATTCACTCTTTTTTGGTGATTGATTGAATTTTTCCAAATGAAGAGTTTAGTAGCTTTCTTTGTTTTTTGATTTGTATTAATTTCTATTTTAACTCTTTTTTATGTGAACTTTACCAGCAGACACAAGTCTTCACTAAACACCAGTAAATTTCACACTTTAAATTATTTTCACCGAAAATGAATTATTCCGAAATATTACCTCCATGACAAACCATAACTGGTCTTCTTCTGTGGTGACGCCTCTTCGAAGATAGAGCCCGTGAAAAGCGGGTATGTTGGGGTGCAAACTGAGGTCTCGCAAGACAAGGAATTCTTCCTCGATTTCTTCGATGTTGTCAGTGACGTTCTCTAGAACCTTAATAGCGACCCTATGACCTGCAACATCAAAGAGCAAACGCGTTAGGATCGAACTCTCGACCTTGCCAATTAGAAAACGAACAAAATCCGGTATAAAGCACCAACTGCATTCAGGACATCTGAATTGTTTCAATAATTAAGAATGTGTAATATATTTGAGATGAAAAATTTGTAGTGACGGTATGTAAAAGCAACAAAGCGGACATTTTTCAGGGGTTATTAATAATGGCTCACTCTAGATGAAAAGTCGTGCTGGCCGTTAATGTGGCGACAAATAATGAAGCTTATGTTTTATTACAGTAAGTGAGTGTAAAAAGCAAGATCACGTCGCAAAAAATTACTTTTCCTTGTGCTTTCATTTTAATTTCAAGAGCGCCTTTTATAATTCGAGCGGTTTTCTACGATCCCAAATTGCACCACGTGATAATAAATATGATTCACCAGCAACCGCTACACAGGAGACATTAAGCACTGTACCGCTTTTTAATTGCTGGCATCAACAAAGTGCATGTCACGTTCATTTTTATCTCAAAAAAGAAAACACAAAAGAAACTGTTGTTTATTAGTCGTAATTAGAGACGTGACTACAACAACCACACCTCGGCTAACTGCGTTTGACAATTGGGCCAGCCAAATGAACTTTTAAATCATCGTTATAACAAACAGACGAGGTGCAATTACTCTCTAATGCGTATGCGCCCTTTGAAAATAATAGAGAAGCAATCAAATCAAGGATTTCGAGAGTCCTACAATTAGGACAATAAAGAACGATCAATAACAATAGCTGCTCAATCAATGGAACACATCAATTTACTGAAAAGCGCATCGAAGTTTAGTTCTCATGGGTACAATGACCAATGGCAACCAAGAGAAATCAGACAATTGCCACGACAAATTCCACTAAGTGCAGCAGCGGAATCCCCGCGCACCGAAATCACTCAGTTCGCTGGAATGTTCGTGAATAGAAATAATTCGGAAACAAAGTATTCGAAAAGTCCGATATTCTACGCGGTCAACGCTCTCAATTCTGGGAAAACTAACGTCGCCAATGATCGGTAATATCGGTAAATGTATTCGTGTTTTAAATGGATCAACATTGAGTTCGTATTGGGACATTTTGACTGAATGTTTCGTAAGCTAGAGGTACGGTGAGCCGATGAGTCGCTGGTCGAAGCCGAAGCGGGTATTTATTACATTCACCTCGCTTCCAGGGCTACTTTTGTTTACCCGATCCCGATTTGCGCCTTTTATTGCGAGTTTATTCAGCGTCGGCGAGATAGCACTAATCCTGTTTTATCAATTGAAATGTATTTTTTATGGTAAGCCTGTTAATGATATCATAAATGTTAAGGTCGCAATAAAAATGTGCAGATAGCATTGCGTTCTGTAGCATGTTAGTGTTCAGAGTTTTTCAGATACACCGTTACCGAGGGGCTAGGCTTTCTTGCACGAACCACAAACACAAATGATAAAAGTATGAAACACATTAAAGTGTAAGACGTAACTACTTATTGTAAAATAATTGACAAAAGAAACATTCTTAGAGACATCATTATGTTTAGCAAGTACACGTCATTTTTTGTGCAAAAGAAACTACACGGACTATAGGCGGAGTGGAAAGCTTATAAATAGCCTTTACGTAGCTACAAAGAAAAAAGCATGATCTGCTTCAAACGCTTCGTAATCATGTATTCGACAACAATATAAAATTACCTTGATATTCTTATATGGGAAGAATAAACTTAGTGCTTATTCCACCCTATCTTTGTCTCCTTTTGTCTTTCCTCCAGCGTTTCCCAAACCAATTTTTGGTGGATCGCGAGAAGTGTTTGAATTATGAATATGTTGATATGCATCACATATGTGTTTCCATATGTGCCTGCTTCTAAGGCAACTGTCACCCCACCAGCAATTGAAGAAAAATTGTTGAAATTCTACGGGAATTGAAATTGAAATTGGTTAGTCGGTGGTTTCCAGAGCCCTGTTTTGAAATTGCATTTGTTGAAATTGTTGATCCAACTATGTTGCCGGAAGCTCTGAAGGTGCTGCTTGTTTTATATCTTAGTGCAAGTGTGAAGCTGGAACTTTCGGTAATGGTAGATATCAAAACAAATTTTCGAAATAAACTGCAATTGTCGAACTTTTTGCTTCTGGAAACGTAACCTCCAGCCCTCCCAACCTCCCAACCTCCCACTCCAAACGTTCCATCTTACAACTCTCACCCACCCTTCCAACCTCTCACTCCAAACCTCCCGCCCTCTCAACCTCGCCTCCAAATCTCCCGCTCACCTAACCCCCTCCACCCTCTATGACGAGGATGTGGGAACAACGTTAAAGCGCGGTATTTGCAAGTCTTCGAGGCGCGGGCAACGCCGTGCAACGATGCTCTACATAATACAATCGACTCCAATTAGATATGTATGTGTGTATGTATGTATGTATGTATGTATGTATGTATGTATGTATGTATGTATGTATGTATGTATGTATGTATGTATGTAT
>QKMV01002770.1:0-12613 GCA_003287335.1 Lednia tumana
TTCGCGTCGGAATACCCACTAAACTCCACCCCTTCCGGGCCCGCCAGCGGTACTGCTTTGTCGGCATTTCTTCCCTGTTGTTGTTACCCTGATTGTTACCCACATTGTTACCCTGATATATGGTGAAAGTATTTTGAATGGACCAGCAGCACTATTAGGACGTGTCATGGCGGCTCAACCGATAATTTTGGAGCCCGATTTTTTAGTTGTATGCCATTGTTTTGCCACTCGCTGAGCATCGATTTCAAGTGCAAACTCGGAATATAACACATTGCTACATTAACTGTAATCGAACATTAGATGTTCTCCAATCGGAAGAAAGAGAGGGTTTGTGCAAATGAGCCCTTTTAGCACAGACCCTTCAAATAATGTTGCCGAGTCTCTTAGTATAAGAACAGGTTGTCGAGTCTCATTCGTCGATAAGATTGTTTATAGATAAAATTCTATAAGCCTCGCGTTTTTATTTGGATGATACAAATTTACCACCATAAACGATATAGTGAACATGCCGAGTAATAAATTCCTTGACACACGCAACTGGCAATCGTCAATGAAACGGTCCGGTACACTAACTGACCACGAGGTGTTCGGGAGTGTTGTTTCCGTCTCGAAGCAAGTATTATTTTATTTTTGTATAAAAATTTTAGTGTAGAGTTTTTTTTTTTTAAATTTGGTGTTTAGTTTGTATTTTAGTGTATCGCGCCAAAGAGTCAAAATACCATCGCCAACAGGACGGATACGAGATGATGACGAGTACATTCCAATCAGATGCTTTTGTCGACTTATTTTACCGATACGAACAGACTACCTGGATAATCCAAAAAAAAGTCGACTGTATACGAACCGATAAGTGAAACTACTGAGCGACTAGCTGTAGAATCTGAGCCCAGAAAATTAAAGTTCCAACAAATCAAGCAGTTCAACGCGCTTCGATCCCAAGACCTGTACCAACATGCTACCAAGGCAGCTAGCGAGTATCAGCATTTATGAGCGTCCGGATTATCCAAGCTGCCATGTGACTATCGTGCGAGAAGTGTGCTGACCAGGACCCTTGGTGGTGACCAGGAAAAAAACTCTGTCCGAAATTTACTAGCGACCAGGAACTCGGCGTAGAAATTAAGTTGGAAGTTCAGGTTCCGCGACAAGACCGAGTCCCTTGGCGCACATTGTGTAGCCCCGTCGTGCACTGCAGCATTAGCGTCTTCCGTCGAAGACAGCGCGCTCCGATGTCCGAGGGCAGGAAGGCAAATCCTTGGATGTCACCGCACTGTTCCCAAGCATTTTCCTCTATGATGCCCCTTAAATTCATCTCTGCCCCCAACAAACACAAATTTAGAAACATACCCATTACTGACAGTTGTAGGGGCTTAGTTGATTGCTACTAAAGCGTTTCCTTCGCGAACAATTTACAGTCAAGATGGGCTAGCAGAGCAGTAGGTCCCCCACCACCACCCTCCACTCCATTGGTATCAACTATCGGCGAACGTTTGTTGGTTTCGTTTTCTGTTCACACCGAATAATCTCGAAATCTCTACCCATGGATCTCAAAATTACGCTCTAGACAGTCAGATCTCAAAAAGTTAAGTTATTTCGTACGGATGGAATGAAGTCCCTAACTCATAGTGATATTAGTTCAATTTCACTTTTATTTTGTCTTTTTCTTGATAAAATCATCAATAAATCCAGATAATAATTTACGAGGTTATTAGAGCTGGAGCCGAGGCGCGCCCTACTAGCTGACAGATATCAACCAGAGCGCCACTCCAAAAAGTACCACGCGCCGCTCCGGCTCCGCTGCTGACTGCACCTCTGGATGCCCACTGTGGTAAATGGGTTCTTCCAGGCCGCATAGCCCATGTCGCGAACTGCTTCACGGTCGGATGGCCGAGAATGTCATTCTGCGACAGCCATTTTTCGATCTGACATTGGCGGGCAACGAATGGAATTGTGTCAGATTCCCATTTCTACAAAACACGTTGGAGCAGTTATCTAGCCGCTGACAATATCGCATCCAGTTTAGATCATCATCAATATCAAGTGATCGTGTCACTTCTTACGACTGTAAGCCTTGGCTTCTTCCGATTCTTCGATAACTTCATTGTGCTGTTTTTAAAACTATAGTAGTGGTATGATATGATAATTAAACGTCTTGCACGTTTAGCTACTCAAAACTTGTCCCAGTTTAGACGCGACCATTCTGTGACAACCAAAAATTATAATTCACAGCGAACGTTTTTTTTAAATTAATTCTTCCATACATTTTGAGGCGCTCACAAATTGGGTGCTCAGACATATACTTATTTTAAAGGTTTCTCTCCTTCCCTCCCCAAAGTTGGAAGCACCGGTCAACCAATAAGTAATTTCCCTGACTGACAATCGATTGGTGTCAAAAACCGGGAGTGTATCTCTGCCAAACATACATTTTTAAATCACAACCATTTTAGGAAGATCATCTATCGCAAGCCACAATACTTACGTACACATAATCGTATTTGTTACGGGTTCGTGTTATAGTATCTCATGTGCTTGCTGAAATAGGGGAACGTGACGAGAATAATGGAGGGGTTCTCTCTGTGGATTGTCCATTAACACGCCCTTCATTCTTCCCCCACCTGGGATATACCATACAGGCGGACACCATTATCTGGAGGATATTTGCACTATCTGAACAAACCCCAAAGGAAGTTACATCAGTCGTATATTTAATCGCAATAAGAACGAGGTTTAATTTAATACATAGAACCAAGCCCGAATTTCTATTCGATTTAGGCTGTGTCTGCGAACTATCTATTATTTCAGCAAGCAGTACGTTATGGATTTGAGTGATCCGATACCACTCTGACTTCACTTCCATGACAAGAAGAGCTTTGTCGTCGAAGAAAAGCTCAGAATTGAGATTCTCGTTGCAAAAACAACGAAATAATCCAAATCCATCTGGCTGATTGCTGCGTACTTTGATAGCACACAGTACAACACGCAGAATAGTTATTCGGACATGTAATTAATGAAGAATTCGTTGGTTGTTGATGTCATTAACGTGCATGCTCAGACACGTAACAGTCTGTGAGAGTGATCACTCAAATCTATTTCAACTTCGACTGCTGGAACGCAACAAGTTTCACTTCTACATTGCAGCTGAAAGTGATACCTAGCCAAATATGTTTTACAGCGTATAACCATATTCTTTTTGATTAATCTTCAGCAGTTACACAGTTATACAGTAAGTAGTGCAGGGTCACATAGGAGCTCCAAAGTGGCGCTTCAGCTTGTGTACAGCTTGTACAGATTGGGATTGAGCTCGGGATTGGGATTGGGATTGGGATTGAGGCAGAAAAAGTGAGCTTCTAGTAAGGAGATGGTCGTGCTCTTGTGGCCGGGTACCTATCCTATAATAATATGTCTGAAGTGGTTGGAAAGGTGGAATGGAATGGTAATAAGTCACCAAAAAAAAACATATAGTTGTATGATTTTAGGAAAAAAATGGCAAAAAAAGTTTTTTATAGATGAAATGATTGTCCCAGTGTCCACGCTTGTGATCAGTGTGCGGTTCGTCTCCCCACCACTTTTGAAAACTTGTGATTTGTGTCCACACGTCGTGCGTGTCTGGAAACATGACATGTCGTGCCGTGAGTGGATGCAGCTTGGGATGACACATTCTCGATCTCACTCTGAGCATGAATATTGATGCAGTAAGTCGTTGGTGGAATGAAAAGTGAACAAAGCCTCTGAGTTGGTCAGTTCTCAGCCTGCACTTGTAGAGGGATTGTGAAAAGTCTAAACATAAAACGTCGATGCTTATACAAATTGGTTAATCGCTTAAGATTCATGTAGAGATGGAATTGTTTTTCGACCACAATGTGGCTGCTGGGTTAAGCGGAGTTCACGAGAGAAACTGCACCGTCATGATTTGTGTGGGGTAAATTAATTGAACGAGATTTTATGATCGGTGTTGGTTGGAATAAGATGGATTTCCATGTACCTTGTACCAGCGATATAATATGTGTTACGCTGCTTGCTAAGTTACCATTCTCTATAAATCTTGTCAAGCGTATTTTGATCGATCTTGACTTGATAATGACCATTCTTCTTCAATATCGTCTTCCTTGGAGATATTTTATTCTACCTACGTAATCATCATTATCGATGATTAATGGCTGTTAACACAATCGATAAAATCACGAAAATTACTTTGTGATTTATGTTATTTACACAATAATAATTCTATGTGTTTTCTGTTGCAGTCGAAAGAACTCGATCGTCTTGCGTACTCAACTCTCAGTGCGAGTTCATACAATAATTGGTAAGTTTCAGCAGACAGATCGGATACTTTGCTCCATAGCTGTCGGTAATCACTATCTTTATATGTTACCAGCGTCCAAAGTTACATCGAGTCACGCACAGCTATGCTCTTCGCCACCCAAATTTGAATATGAATTAGATTTTAATAATTTTCGAACAATTTTCGTAAACCTGACGCAGTCAGTAACGATGGGTGCTATAACAAGCTATCATACACTAGCCAGGTAGGTAATAAGTGCTCTCAAGAAAGGATTCAAATATTTGATTAGACAAGCTGGTGTTTGTAATGTTATGGTGTTTCGAACCGAGTTCGTTTAAATATGAAGTCTTAAGATAAACAAATCGTTCGCTCTTCCTCATTGGTCGATGCAACATGTATTTTATGCAGTTTATGGAGATTAAAGTCAGCTCGTGACATGAACCGAGCACCGTTGTGGCAGCCAGAGAATAGGTGCATAATAATTATAGGCCGTAAAGCTGGACGTGGCGTGGCCATTCTGAACACTCGTTCGTCCACGTTTGATATCAAAAAGATATCACGAGTTCCGAATAATCCAATTACCTTTATTGGACTGTATTATATTATTGTGAAGCTATAAGGACCGAACCTCGAATGCAGTGAATCCGGTTGCGATTGTCTTTGACAAGCACCTCACGGGATGCGTTTCGCAATAAGTTCAGCATGCATTTTAGGTGTAAATTTTCGGAAACTTGATTGGCTTAGTTAAACCAAAGTCGATGGTCCAATACCGCAAATGATGTTACTAGAACGCATTTGATTGTTGATACGTTTTTTGTGCTTGGACTGTAGAAAGTGAACCTATCTCGCATATTATTCTGGTATCGCTTTTGGACGGTGAAAAAAACGTGTTAAGAAATTGGTGATATAATTTTGCTGCTTACCGGTTCCGAAATTGGATAATTTCCTAATTATTAAGTCCTTGAATATGAGGGGTTCAATGCTCGTTATTGCCACCTTTGAAGGACCTTGCCTCATGGTAAGGACGACCCTGACTATCCTCCATATCATGATAGTTTAACGATTCGCGAGTACATACTTAAAATCTGGTGGATATTGAGTTCACAGTGGCTACCACTTTGGCATCGGATTCGGACCAATAAAGTAAAGAAACTAAAATTTTTCGAACAAAAAATTAGCTCTTAGCAATGGAAATTTAATATTCGTTTCCACGATTTCTAAATTATTGCTTCTTATATTTGGTCCACTTTTCTGTGTATGTTTTACATTGGTAATAACAAGTACGTATGGGATATTTTAAGTTTGCTTGTTAGTCGATTAGCTCTGCCCAAGTCAAAGACTAATTAAATATCAAAGACGAGCTCATGCTGGGTCAGTCATAATAGCTTTAGCCATAATATCCTATCCAAAAACCGACTGATTTATTACTACGACTTAAGTTGATTGCATTTTATATTTTGATATTTTTTTACTTCATGCAGCACTGCAGAAAGCAATTGCTAATTGTCTTCAAGATATTTTTTATCTGGTCACTTTCAATCTTATTTTTCCATCTTTAAATCTATATAATCACCATCGTTAATATAGCAAACTTGTAATTCTACAGAAAACACACTTAAACTGTCGACGTGGCATCATTTTTCAGCAAACGAAAATTTGGAATGGCTCGTATCATATAAGAACTCCCATTTATGGCCTTTGAAAAATGACATGTCGGAACCAATTTTTTCAATACTTTCTATTAGCGGATACACATCTTCTCGTCCGATGTCTACTCCAAAAATTACCTTCCCAGCAATCACCCCGACCAAATCCTCAAGTCCAGCCAGCCAAAGGTCCTCAAGCATGTACTGACGTGCCATTAATTACTTCATCTGACCAATATTTTGTCGGAGCGGATAGGTGTATTACTACTAGCTCGATAGCTTGATGGAAACATGTCCGAACAACTGCTGCAGCCCTCTGGGGTTCGGGTGAACGAACCTTCTCACTTCTCAGCTGGACGCGACGCGACTCGATCCGCCTATAAAGTTCTTCTAGCTCTGTCCTTCACTTACTTTACGTAATCTTCATACTTTTGTCATACCAGAAGCTGCAAGTGCACTTGTGACTGTTATTTCATTATGCCTTCATTCATAAGTGTGCGACGCACCTGCACAGGAGTAATCACTTGGTGGCCATTTGCAGCTAAACTAGTCGTAGAACTTTCAACGTGCAAAACTAACTGTTTCCATCCGTCTTCTTGGAGTGTTTTCATTTTTCAAACTGTTTAATGGGAACATGTCATTTGTAAATCAAGACAAATGCCACCTTAGAGAAAATGTTCATCGCTCGCATCCAATAACGACTCCGTTGTAATTTGTTTTATTATAAATAATGTAGAAATTCTATCGCGCGATCGTGTCAGGAAAAAAATTGATCCTCGATTCATTAAAATGGAATGTTCTTTTATTTTGCGTTAGAGAAAAATGGCATCCGATTTTATCGGAGCCATAAATCGAATTATTGTCGACAAGCGCAGTCGCGCGACCGCTCGTGACATTTCCAGAACACCGCGGTTTTGCACCATGTCCGAATGCCGGCCCGCTCTCTTTGAACTCGCGTCCATAGCAACCAGCTAGACGGGCATTTCATTAATGGATGTCGTTTTTTCACCATTCGGGGGCCGTCCGCTTCGTTTTTGTGCCCTCGAGGGTAACCGAGCCAAGATTCGTTTCTGTTTCTTCGTTGTAGCTTAGGTTTTTTGAGGTGCTCGCTCGATAGTCCCGGTCGTGTATAAATTTCCCAAATGGTGAAACAGGCTGGAGAAATGTTATCAATGACCGGCTATAGGATCATTTGCATAATACAACGCTGGAAGCTCATCCATTCGGAGCAAGTGCTTTATACAAGTTCAAATACTTACGTCACAGCGAATTCAAAAGTTAGTGTAAAATAATAGCTTGCTGGTAATGTAAAAAAACGCTTCAATTTTTTTAATAAAACAGCCTATCATTATAAATAATTACCACCTGAAATTGATTCATGTTTTGCTAGAAGACCAGTATTGTGGGTGGCCTATCAGGGAAACGAGGAGGTTAACCTCTCCATTAATTTGTTGAGTTTAGAACATTTATGTAGACGTAAATAATCGGCCAGCGGGGGGTGTAATATTTGTCTGCTGCGCCGCTGCGGAGGAAGCAGCAAATAATTCACGCTGATTTATGCCACTGAGGTGTTCTGCGATGGAATGTTTTTCGGACAATTAATCAGGAGTAGGTATTCGGGTTTCGTTTTCAAAACCAAGCTTTTTGAAAGTCAATGACTTCGATTCGTAAAAGCAGTCTATAAAAAAATGATTTCGTAAAATGTTTCAAAATTAAACGCCGTTCTCTGGGCTGGTATTCCAATTTCTGGTTATATGGCTTCCCATACACCATGGGTAAATTATCCCAACTATCAGAGGTTTTAGGTAATTCGTATGGCCTATCCTTCAATACGACTGTTATTCGGATGTTATTTATACTAGACTCTAGCCCAAAAATGGTGTTAATGCGGCACCTCCACAATCAAGGTGCGTATATTCCGGGCTGTCACCGCCTACGGGCATCTACCATGGCTACCTCGATTTCCGGTGACAGATCGGAAAAAAACGCTCCAAACGGTACATGCTATAAAGCTTTTGCAAACATGAACACAGATCCTAGTTCAACCGTTTGTTTGGCTTTAAATGGATAGGTACCATAAAAATTATTAATAATAGCTCTTAATAAAACTTTATGCCAACTAATTTTTGTTTGCACGTATGTAATTGAAATATGGGGCGTAAAATCATACGTATCAGCAGGATGGGTGTCACCTTGTATAATTATACGTTATATCCCCCCAATAAAGGCACCGTTGTCCTGTAGTAATCGATAAGCTGATCGTTTTCACTTCCTGAGAATAATTACACATATGAATCACAGCCCCTCTTTATGTTAATTAACGTATATCGCAAGCAAGTAAGTTATGATTGTATTTTATGATGATCTCCTCCAAGCTGCGGATAAATCAATTACCTATCTGTTCGCTCTCTTTACGATGGGTGTGGTGGCGATGAGGTTTTATATCACCACTCTACAGTAACGCCCAAAGAGCTCAGGGGTTGCGATAGAAAAAAATCGGTTCGAGTTTCTTGTTCAAATCGAAGACTGCAACCGGCGATCTCTATGGATATAAACGTCTGCCATTGCTCGACCTAGACACTAAGTAACTAACGTATGCATACGTCTACGAGCCGACTGGCCCATTTACAAACGTCATCGTTGCTTTGATATATTTTGAACTTTATCCGTTGTGGTTGCAAGTAATTTTGGCTCGTCATGCAGTTTAATGCATTTTGCCACTTGAGCTAGATTTGAATGAGTTGCATCGAGATAATTCAGGGTAATCCCGAAATTTAGGTTTCTACATAGCATATTTTACCTTTGCATGAAAGGGCACAACGAAACAATGTTAGCTGCATTTAAGAAGCGATTTAACAAGTGTAAATATGTCTCGTTTCTAAAGTGACCACAGCGCTCATAAAAGTCCTAGAAAGCTACCATGAATGTCAAATTTCGTATTTAACTCCCCCCAATGAGAAACGGTGGTGAGTGAGTTTTTGATTTCGTGCAGTCCTGTACCTACACTACTGCCTGTCAATCTCGTGTCACTCTCTAATGAGGCTACCTGTCGTTAAAGAGACAGTTTAAGGTTAATTGAGGTCCGAGAACGAACACAGTATATTGTGTGAGGTGTGCACTATCGCTGCGCGCGATCAGGCACGTTGAGAGTTAGTGTGTGTTGTAGGCCCCGTCAAAAAGCATGCGAGTCAGCAAACTTTTATAATTTTTTAGATAGAATAAATCTCTTTATTTGTTGTTGGTCTTAATTGGAGTGAAGTTAGGCGTATAGAAATCTCTGAAAAGCTGAATGAGCAACGCATGCATATGTGTTCTAATTTATATTCTACGATGCATTTGAGTGCCCTAAAGGTATTTCATATTTTGTCAAAACTTAAAAATATAATTTAGGGATCATGTAATAAACTTTCCTTTACCTACTTCTATGAGAATGCAATATTTTCCCATAAGCTTCCTTTTTTAGCTGGATTCTATTCCCATCTGTTATTTTCTCGTTTGTTATAACGCTGGCCTGATGGGCCGCATGCACCTGACCACGTCAGATATGCTAATTCTTGACATCGGCGTATCGCGGTAGCAATTTTGACTCAGTTTTGTTCTTGTTTTTTGCAGAAAAGCTACTGAACTCGGAAGGGCGTGAATTGAGACGCGCTCTTTTTTCTCTCAAGCAAATATTCCAGGTGAGAGTCGAAAACTGAATGCCCCTTATATAAATACGATTGCATTAATCTATCATCTTCTCGATCTTGTCGTTGGGGCAGTGGCTCAATTGGTAGAGCAGCAGAGTAAAAATCTAGAGGTTCGGGGTTCGAGTCCTCATCGACATATTTGAGATGATAGTATTTTCCTCACCGTATCGAAATGAAAAAATTCAGAAATCACTGCCGAGCCATATCAACGTAGGTTTGAGAACTTACAGTTGAATTATTTATTGCAAGAAGTAACATATCTCTGCAGTGCACCATGAAAGAGATTTCCACGCAATGAGGAAAAGCCTTGACATGTTGAATTGGAAGCGTAATTATCCATTCAGTTGATTCAATTAGTTAAATTTATGCCATCGGAACAACTCCTAGATCCTTCCTTATTTTTAATTTCTATTGTCTTACTCCGTTACTTATTGTAAATCAAGGATCTACCCATTTAGGAGAGATTAAGTAATCCATTTCGCGAATACTGTCGGGAAAATTAAAAAAAGCTGACTTGCTCTTAAACAATGTCATTCAAATAAAAGCTTCATTTCACATGCCAGAGATAGTACTAAAATATAGCACTTCTAAATTTGGCATACAATTGAAAGACTAAACGAGGACACAGGCGTACAATTCTGTCTGGAACTTGATTCATATTTGTATTCATATTTTATTCACGCGTCTACTTCTTTTCTGATCGGTACCTTGCGATTTCTTTGGACCACATTTTGAACACAAGGAGACACGAATGGACCATGTTGAGTGATGTTCTGCGTCTTAATCACTCTACGCTTGCACCTCTTGTATCAGTATATTAATTATCTTCGTTGCGTGTACATAATTATTTTCCAGGAGGACAAAGATCTTGTCCATGAGTTTGTGCAAAATGACGGCCTGGCATGTCTCATCAAAGTTGGATCTGAAGCCGATCAAAATTATCAGAACTATATTTTACGAGGTGAGTCTAAGTTACCTATTAACGTTTTAATGGCGCTTGTGTTGCTGTTGATTAAATTTAAATTGGTATTTCATCTTATAGATAGATATTTAATCTGCGTTAGCTGCTGCTTTAATCTTATCGCCGATATTGAAAACCCATGGTGAACTCTAAATTAAAATTATAATGATTAAGAAAGGTAATACTTGATTTTATTGTATTTAGGGCCAGTTTTACACGTTTTCTCAACTCTTGCGTTCAGCGCTACTCCTAGGATTAAATTGCTATCGCCATGTCAACAGCTAATCACACGCGTGGAATTAATTTTTCTCCCCAGTTTGCTTCTTAACTCACGGCTAAGAAAAGATATAAGAGTGGCCCTTGGTTAACAAGAGCTAAACGTAAACTGTGTACATAATAGAAGCACCAAATCTATCTTGACATAACAGTTTATATATCTACAGTTTATACTTTTACCACTTGTCAAAAATAGTGTTCATGAGCTTTGTTAAAACTAGATATCCATCCGCAGTCTTAGACCTCAAGTGTTTTTTTGTTATTCATCCTCTTCGCTATTCGTTTCGTTATTCATCGTAGTCAAACATTTTAAAAAGGCTGCGTACAAATTCACCGGTATCGTGAAATGTGTTGTTCAATCTGATCTGCAGCTCTTGGTCAAGTGATGCTGTACGTCGACGGGATGAACGGGGTGATGGACCACAACCGAACCGTGCAGTGGCTTTACACGTTGATTGCCAGTAAATTCCGACTCGTCGTCAAGACGGCACTCAAGTTGCTGCTGGTGTTCGTGGAATATGTCGACACCAACTGCATGTTGCTCATCAAAGCAGTGAACGCTGTCGATACCTCACAAGGTAGATAGCTAAGCTAAGCTAAGCTAGTAGTGGTGATCAAAGCGTGGAGCGCTACTGAACTTTAACTTTGTTCTTTTGCGATTGTCAATGGTCGTGAGTCGTGACTCTCGAATGTTGTGTACCTCACTTACTTTAGTTTACATTGGCAGGGACGAAGTTTATTGCAATTAAGTTACCAAGATAATTCACGTTGGGCATTTACTACACAGCTATCCTACAGTGTAAACAGTAGAGCGTTATAAAACTTCGGTTATAATAATGTTATTTCTCAAGATTTTTTTCATGACCATATAGTTCAAGAATTTTAACATGAAATACGTTTTAACATTCTTTTTCTTCGCCGCTCTCAGGCTTGCCTCCGTGGAACAACATCATGAGGCTGGTGAAGGACTACGACTCCGCGGACACCGAACTGTTAACGTACGCGACGACGTTGCTGAACAAGACTCTAAACGGCGTCCCCGATCAAGACACCTACTACGACCAGGTCGACGCTTTGGAGGAGCAAGGCGTCGAGGGAGCGATACAGAGGTCCGCGACGTAACTAATCGCTTACTTACGAACTCGGACAATAACCATTTAATGTACACGCAGATTCAACCGATGTGATCAGGTCTACATTTGAAACTTGATCAAGCAAGACTTCGCATTCCATTTCGTGATTTCTCTTGTATTGTACTCGAATAATCCCACTGACGTCCTTATAAAATAGTCAATGTCAAGATAGTAATAAACATTTCTTGTACCTATTGTAAATAAATTGAAGCAAAAAAAATGTGTAAGTAAAGAGGTGTTGTTTCTTTCTGTGCAGGTACATGTCGAAGCAAGGAACTGATCTCGATCTCTTGCGCCAGTTCCAAATCTACGAGGCAGTTCTACATCACGAGGATGGTGAGGAGAAGGGGACTCCTTTGAAGCAGCTGGACGAGACTATCAGGTAGTACAAAAGCCAGTGAATGAAATCGGTGCTAGGATCCGAAGTAGTCGACTTAGTCGCGTGTGACAAATATGGTTGCTGGTCGTGGTCGCCCTTACGGTCAATCTTTTCATGTTATTTTAATGATTCCCAATACATGCTGGACACCTTCTAGGATAGTTCATCTAGCTAGCCACTACTTGTCTTCTTTCATACCTCATTAGCAAGTACGAAATCGTGAAAACTATGAAACGCCCCCCCCCCCCGC
>QKMV01002771.1:750-12610 GCA_003287335.1 Lednia tumana
ATCCGGGATGATGATGCGAGTGTGTGTGGTTGACAGAATCAACGCTTATTGCTGAGACAGTCGGTTTCAAATTTGAGAGAAAAAACCAACGTATCCGGGATGATGATGCGAGTGTGTGTGGTTGACAGAATCAACGCTTATTGCTGAGACAGTCGGTTTCAAATTTGAGTTCGCCTGGCAGGCCAGCTGCGGCCCAAACGCGTCTGCCATGTTATCGTGCGGCTACCCATGGTTGCGGTGTCCGTAATTTCCTGTGCCCGATCCGATCCGATCAGGAAATTGCTGGGATAGATAGTTCCCCTACGGACCGTTCCTCTCGTTACTCTACTAAACTAAAAAGGGCATCGGCTGCTTCCCTTCTTCCATGCTTCTGTTTCCATTCTCGACCCGCCAAGACTAGCTAAAGCTTGCGGGTCGTTGCAGAAAAGGTGTTTTGGTTAAAATGCCATACGGATCTCGTCGCTACACATGTTATTAACATTTCCTTGTTTGGGAAAGCGTTTTAATAGCACGTGTAAATGAAGGCGGAGGATAAATGAAGGCGTTAAAGGGCCGCGAAATGTAAAGGGAACGAAAGCTGGAGGTCCGTCCTTCAAATTTGGTGCAAAATCGTTCGCTTCTCCCATAAATATGTACATGAGGTCCCATGAATCTCGTTACACCATTTACATCTTTCCGCTTTTAATTTCATTTCCTACACGTAGTTACAATCGGAGCCCCAGTATTCGCTAGTGAGTTCAAACAATACATTTCTGGGTAGCGGGATGTGAACCGAAGACCCCATCCAAAGGAACACGCACAAGGCTAACTGCCCTATTATTTGGAAATATTCAAACAACAATTTCAAACGGAATACATCGTTATCATGGACTAGTCGCGGTGTTGTAACTTGTAAGAAATCAACGAGATTATTGATGGCAGAGACAACTATTTTGACACAAAAGACCCACGCGCGAATCAGAGTTGACCGCCACTATAAAGTTAAAAGAACGACTACATAAATACATAAACATAAGTAGGTACGCAGTGTCTCACCCACGCTAGCACACAATACCTAAAGCCTGCCTGCTCCCACGCGGCCCAAATTACGTGTGTTGTCAAGTATTGTTGAATCAAAATGCATGGAATCACCATATTACAATTTTTTTATGCTACAGTATAAACATAACAGTTCACAGGTGTTTGATTCATGTTACAAGAAAACATATAACGTTGAACGGGAAGTCGATGGCTTGCCTTAATGCACGCTGCGTGAGAAAAACCAACATCAAGATCAAAATTATTCTAGTTTCTGTCCTCCTACAGATGACACTGGACCACCGAACGGTTTGACATGCTGGACAAACACCGGTGCTCGTGAGATTCTCGTAGTTAAGCAACATTGCGCTGGGTTAGACGTTGTATGGGTGACCATTCATCAATCATACCAAGACTGTTCTGTTCGGGAGAGAGGTTCGTAGATTTGCATTATCATGCCAACCTCTCGCCAGATTGGGTTAAAAACGGTGGAATCCTACTGTACGACAAGGGGCGTTTCCCATCTTCCCTGTTGGTGCCCCCATCATCGCCCTATCATTCACTAACGCCAATTGACCAAATCGACCAGTCATCGAATAGTGGACTGTATAGGTCATCGACACAATTGTAGGCAACATACTGAGCTACCAACACTCAATTTGTTAGATCGTTTTCATATGTTTTAATTGTTGTTTCAATTCGTTCAAGCATGGACTAAAATTTCAATCCACAATGTTCGAAGAGAGCTTATGGGTAACTCCTAACTTTTGTCATCATCCAAAAAGCCATCAAAAAATGCAATAGTACCTATTAAGTTCAATTTTTACCCAACGTCTCACTCACTGATAGGTCACCTTCAACATTTTGGTCAGAGAGCAGAATCTTCCTGTTGTCGCACAGCATAAATGAGACACCATATTGTTAGACGATGGCTCATAGACTCAGCGTCGTGCCTCACAATCCCAGATGCATGAGTTTGACATCCTTAATTGCATCGGTATACAACGTATTTACAATGCAAGTCCCATTTCAGATGGTGACGCCACTTTCAGATCAGGTGTTCGTGAAAAAAGTATTAAACCGTTCAAGTTACCCACACAAGCAAATAGCAAGCAGATGAATAAGTGGAGTGCAATGGCTCTGTGTAGAGACATAATATCCTCGGGCAAGCAATTCTACAGTGAAAATCCGCCCAAGCCGAGTCATTAGGGCTGCCGTCTCTTCCCCACAAAAATCAACCAGTATTTTAATAAAAAAAAATTAAAATCCCAACAAAAATCTAGTACGATTTCACGCCGAATGGTGCCAGGTACTAGATTTGAAATGTCAATTTCAGTTCTGTTCGCTCTAACGTGCTTTGGTGCCAAACATAAAAAAACCAATAGGTTCTAAAGTGACGATCAGTCAAACCCGAGTCCTTGTGCCAGCCATCCCTCCAGCAGGCTTTCCCCCACCATTCCAAACTCATGAAATCTGCCGTTAACGTTTTCCATGTAGCGGGCTTGACCCATTAGTCGAACAGTTTTGCAGTTTTTATTATCTTTTGCTGTATTTTTAGTTTTAACCTTGCTTGAACTGGAAAATGTATGGAAATACACACTGGTTTGAAGCTTATTTACACCAGGTTTACACTTTGCTTTTCATCTCAGTTTGAAAAAGTTCCTTCCTGGAATCTTGATAAAGGACGGAATCACCGTTCGAAATATTGGATAATTTTGTTAAAAATCTTAAAACTGAGATAATCACGAAAGAATGTATGGAAACAATGATTTGATTTGAGTTAAAAAAAAACACATATACACAAATAAACACAATAACACAAACTGCTCCCCCTGTCTTCTGAGTACTGATTGTCCTGAAAACAATCACCTTTTGGACCAAAATTTGGAAGAAAACTTCGTTTTGGAACTGGCGGTGACATTGCAAAATGGGATATCAACACACAACAAACTGCGTTTTGAAACAAAACGATGTTGAAAATGTCCGTATTGATGCCAAATGGTCGAGCTGCCACGTCTCTAGTAATTTAGTCAATATCTAGACAAACTGCACTTTTCTAAAACTGGCTTCACGCCTGTTGGTGGTTGCTTTCGTGAGGTAGTCTCGAAATCCGTTGCCAACACGAATCGAATCGAATCGAAGCCCACACAGATAATCGTCCAGTGGATTAGCACGTGGAGTGGCTGCAGCGTTTATGCAAAACAGTGGTATTAACGAATTAAGTATTGTTATAAGGAGTGCCGACGGCCACTGATCTCCGGTGCGCGGATCACCCACGAAGCCGTTAATCTCCTACGTTGATATGTCACTCACACTCGTTGACGGTGACTCACTGGTGAGAGGATTTCGATAAAATATGCTCGCAACAAATTTGCAACGAATTAAGCCATAAGGGCACTTAGCGAGAAATACAATATATACCAGTTTGCATCTGCACAGATTTTGTGGAAAAATTTGGTTCAATATTACTATGGGGAGTAGGCATTTTTTCGGTATTTTCTAAAATTGTTTTCAGAAAAATAAAGTTGACACACACAAAATTGACACAAAAAAATGGAGACTGGAAAGAGACAAATATCCACACATAAAAAAGCAGTGGCCTCAACAGAAAATGTGAAAACTTTTGACTGGACGAATAGACACATTTGCCAAGTTTTCCGCCAATTTTTCGGGCAAGATGTTTTAAAATATCGTACCCGTTGTCAAAAAATAGCCATGCCGGTGGGAATTGTTGGCTGCTGTATTTCTCGGCTTTTAGCTCACTGGTAAGTTCGTGTTAAGTTATCTAAGTTGGTTGTGGATAGGCATTCACTAGAAAAATAACTACAGGCACCAACTTGCTTTTTCTCGAACCGTATTTTTCCGAGTAGAATGAAACACGAGATAAGATCAGGATTCTGAATCGTTTAGGGAAATAACCCACAGTACACTTGTAAATAAAGATGCACGTAGCCTTTACGTTTTTTGGTGAAAATTCTCGAAGAAAGCCGACTTTTCGCTGAGCGTCCACTGCGTGCACTCACCGCATGGCCACTCGACGAATCGTCGGCTATCAAACAAACATTTCATACAGAGCAGTAACCGCAACTTTTATAAATATATATTGAAACCATAATTGCGGTTAATGCTTCCTATATATAAATAGACAGTACTCGAATTGGGACGGTATGAGACGGTATGGTATACCGGCACTTCTTGAGATTTGAAAAACTATACTAAGAATTTAAAAACCCATCCCGCCACCTCTCAAAAGTCCATTTGTGTCCATGTTTTCCATTTGCGGAGTAGGTTCCATCTCAAAAATAGTCTAATAGATATGATGCGAAAGTGGTTAGCAGGGGGGAGGGTCTCGTCAAGTGAACCGCCAAGAAAGAAACCGAAGCCCAGCGACTAGCGAGGGAGAAATGCGAAACGTGTGATTTTACGTGTAAAAATCCTGGTACCTAGATAGGTACCTATAGCCATGCGATGAACACATCCCATACCACCACCTCTTTTTTGCCAATTCGAGCACTGTCAATAGATATACGTACCTACCATTATTTTCATTTTCCGCTGAACAAAATAAACCGGCAACAAAATTCTTAATCACCACGCAATCTAGGTCTAAAACTTTTCCTGTCAAGTCTTGAACGAGTTTTTCAACACCACGAAGCTGATCGCCGACCGCTGACACCCGAAAGTCGCAAACCAACTGAACCAACCTCAGCAGCGTCGAATAATAACGAGAACTATTTAAAAAAAGTCCATGCATTCACCATGTATCACTCAATCACGCCTAATTACAATCTCGCATCATCCGATGACATCATACACAGTCCATTGACAAATCACTCTCCGCTATGTTGCATTGCCTCATTCAATTTGTTAATCCATTTTTCACAGCCTTCTTCTCACGCTAATAACAGGTCACTGTAGCCAGAAGGATTGCACTTGCACTGGACCCCATGTCGGGTATTCCTCATGCAGACCTTTACCCCCACTTACAGTCCGACCCCTACAGTTACATAAGGTTACGAGGAAGTCATAGTTTTTTTTTTAGAATCTCAGTTGTTCCAACTGATAGTTAAGGATTGTTAAACGGGTGTAATCTTCTGAAATTAATTTTTCGTGTAGACTTGAATGTATCTTGCTAATATAATTCCAAAAAATATTTTGAAAATCCTATGAATTCATAGGAATTACTGAAGAGTTCGGTCAGCGTGCGCGGCGACTCGATCGACGCGAGAAAAGCCCAAGAATATGCGTAAAATACGACACATTCCTTCGCTAATCATCTGACACTGGTTAAAATAAACGACATTTTATGGAGCCAATTTTTTATGGTTCGTAGGAAACATGAACGAGCATGTCAACGATCCCCAACATTTGTTTAATCAAAGTTACTCCTAGTTGCTCGGGGTCTAAAAATTCCCTGCATGATTTCTAATAGTGAATTTCGACTTGAGTAGGCCAACTAAAAATTGCCATATTTTACCATTTTCCTCCGGCTTGAATAGCAGCAAAAATTTTGCTTTGCATCTCTAAATTCACAGCTAAAGTCCATTTTGAAGTTACATCATTTTAGTGTGGAGGGCACAACCTCTTTACGCTCACAACTAGTTAATTCTTTATACTAAACATTAACTTAACTAACGGTGAACTTACCTTGTTTTGGTAAAAGTGGCTCTTTTAAGCTTTTAATGATACAAACAAACGTGATTACTTGATGTTAAATAAATGACAAAATAAAAATTCAACTAACTGATTTAAAAAATGGGCATTGCATGCCAAGAAAAATCGCAAGTTTCCTCAAAATTTCGTTTTTTTATGTTGATGCCCCTATTTTTAGCCTTAGGCTAAGATTAGGAAAAATACTACCAGTCAAATAAACTGTGTTATCATGTTTGGTACTGCTGGTAGTCTTCAAGTTTTGTGCAAGAAAGCCTAGAGACCCTAGACTAGGGTGAAAATCTTCTGATAGAAATTGCCTGTACTGCACCATAACCTTTCGCCATGAGGAGTTGGGTTCAAATGACTCGCACTGTAGACACTGATCTCATAATTCACACCTCCATAGGGGTTGGGCCCAATGACCATATCTATTTCGACGAGAGGCGAATGCGTCTAATGACTGTGGATTCCTAAATAAGTCAGGGGACGCAGAAATGACCGCATCAGTGTGGGTTTTATTCCATTATGGCTGTGGAGAACTTGGATTGTTACAGAGTTACCTATGCGCAGGCGCTTCGAATGATTTATACCGATTGATGGCAGGCTATCATTAGAGGTATAAAGGGTCAAATCAGAATCAAAATTCGTCGAAACTAGAGAATATAAAATACGTTAATCGTTTCATGAAAGGTTTTTATTCCTGAAATCTTCCTACTCATAAGAAATAGTGTTCGAAGTAACTGATTGTTGGGGAGAGGGGCGTACCAGAAGAGAACTGCCAGCCAAATTTGAGATTCAGTGAAGTTCCACATACAAACTGTAGGCAGAGACATTAGGCATGGTTAACTCCTGGATTACTGGCTAACTACTGGCTTCCTGACATAATCTCTTTCAATTGCTTTATTGATGATAAACAAAATATGAAATTAACAGAAATATCCTGACTGGTGTTATATGTTATACCTAACTGTATCGAGTTTTTATCAATAGTTTTCAAAATATCACTGGATAAGTAAACAGCATTCAAAAAACTGATTACAAATGGGTTTGAATGCCTAATGAGTCGTTCAAGTCAAAGGGAGTGGTGAGTCAAAGTGAGTTTCGATTGTCTAAACAAATCCAAAGAACTTATAAGTTAGCAACATAGTGTACGAAACGTTGAGAAACTTTAAGCAGATTTTTTGTAAATCAGTCATTTTGAAAACTAGTGATACATTGGGAGATCCAAAGAAGGTTACAGGAAAATATAAATTCCAATCAGATTTTGTCAGAAAGCCAGAACTGAATTCTCCAGCAGTGACCAAACTGGTGTCCAATTTGGGTGTGAAAATTCATCGACCTCCAAATTTTCTGCGGTCTTTTCGCAGCATCACTCATGCGTAAAATGCTGACTGTTCGGTAACTGGTAAAAACATGCCCAAAAGGTTGGCACAAGAAGCGTTGCTGTTGTAATGAGTATTCACATAGTGTTGAAATGCTAATTTGGGCAATGAGTATAGGCTAAGAGGCAGATACACCCACGGTTTTCTAGGCTCAGTGTGTTTGCTTTTAATGCCAGCGATTCGATGTGACACTCCTCAACGTCTTTCTAATAAGTCTATATAGGTAGGTTATACTTTCTCTGTAGCAAGTCATCGATATTTTCAAATCGACATGTGAAAATAACGTCATTGATTTCCACACACATATTGATTCTACCAGCAGTTATTAGCTCTATAAGAAATACTGGTATGTCGAAAGAAGAAGTTTTAATTTTATTTTCAAAGATTCGATCGAGTTTGAGCTACAGTTTCGGTGCCATCAGTGGCCATCTTCTTTCGAAGAAGGAAACACGAAATTGGCGGCACCAATAAATGGACGATCTTCCTATTTTCCCATAAATCTGTGTCCATTTTTAACCTCAAATCCACGGCTTTTCTGATTGTACGCACGCTGGACGGTGTCCATGGTGGCCATCTTCAAATCTCCCAATGCACAGCCTTGCTGATAGCACTCAAATAAGGTGGCGTCCATTTTCAAACTCGACTGCACAGCCTTCCTGATTGCGCATTAATAAGACGGTGTGACAAGGAATAAACCAGTGTAAATAACCCAGTGCAATCAGCAAGGAATAATTGAACCTTGCTTAGCTCAGTGGTTTAGAGCGTTTTCCCGGTAAGAAAAAAGATCCGGGGTCAAGTCCTCGAGTAAGCAGGTATTTTTGAAGTGATTTTAATATTCTTAAAAGTAAGACGGTGTCTTCAGTGACCATCTTCAGCCCCAAATCCACGGCCTTGTTGATTGCACATAAACAAAACAGTACCCATGATGCCCATCTTCAGCCCCAAATCAAAGGCCTTGCTGATTGTGCATCCATACTGCGGTGGACATAGTGACCATATGAAAACCCACACGGCAAATGCACAGCCTTGCTGGTGCAGAAAAAGCACGGCGCTGGATGTCGTTTCAATAATTAAAACGGAAGAAAGCAATTTCACGAATCGTTTATTGGCTTCTGACGTTTGCCAACTTATTTTTTATTCTGTACAATGTCGGTAGTTTCAGCCATAACACGTAGCTCGTCGAGGCGGATAAAAGCACAGCAATGTGTTTACACTTACGCCAAGCAAAAATATACACCGTAAAAATATGCTAAATAGCCTGTCTGAAAAACACAGCAAGGTGGCGTTTTTATGAATTAATTTTCTCCAGATTGTGTTAATAAAATAATAAATAGGCCTGGTACGCAATGCCTATTTATAAAGGTGCTCTAAAGGCATTCGTGTTTCCGGAAAATCAGTTCTCAACGCTTGTGGCAATCGTATTGTCACAATCACATACTTACCGCCAGACACGGCTCTCTATTGGTTACATTTGTAATGAATTCAGAAACTTGTAGATTGCAGACTGTCATCAAAAAAGTAGTTACCTATCTCTTGAATATAGCGACGTTTCTACAACTTGCATGAATATTTTTGTATTCAACAACACAGCACAATAATGTGTTTATTTTTTTACATTTATTGTTGCGTAGTTACCTAACATTTTAAACAAACGCACGCGTTTATTCACCAATAAACCATTTTTTCAATTGCCATTCCAAAGCCAATAAGTTAAATGAAACGTTTACCTATAAGAAATGCATTGCCAAACAAATTTTTATCGTCCTAATGGACCCTGGGATTTTTCAATCTGGAAATGGTCTAATAAATGAATCTGAACACGTCTCATCTCGATATTTGTGATTCATTTTAAATAATAAATAGTGGTTTCTTTTGAGAGGAAACGAAACGGAAAAAAACGTGCCTCCGAACCGTCGTCTGCGTTCCCTCCTAGGAGGAACCTTAGCCACCCAGCGAAGCGAGAAGGACGTGTAGCTCAGTTGGAAGAGTAACTCGACCGGCAATCGAGAGGGCCCGGGTTCGTTTCCCTTCCATCTGCCACTTCCTAATAGTCCTTAACTATTGATTGATTATGTGGTGTTCAACGACGCACTGTATTGACAATTGGTCCTGTGGCACTGGTCTATTGGCGTCGATGAGTCATAGGTTGATAATGAGGGTGATGATGAACCTAATAAGGAAGAGGGGAAACCCGGTGCCGGCACGTAGCCCATTCATGTCGAAAATCACCAAGTGGACCACCGCTTAACATCTCTTTCGAAGGATGGTACTACTCGAACAACATGGGATTCCTCAACTAATTTGTGGTGTCGAGAGGTTGATGGCAAGGGGAGTGAAGCTGCTTCACTAGCTTCAAACCCTCCAGCCTCTCTCCCGAACAGAAATGGACCTTGGTATGATTGGATACCCATCCAACCTGTGATCCATCACAATGTTGCTTAACTTCGGTGAACTTACTAGAACCGGTGTATCCAGCATGCCAAACCGTTCGGCAGTAGTTTGTAGAATAAAAAACCTCGCTTATCTCAGTGGTTTCATTTATTTTCCACTGCCAAAACACTTTACTTCACCATTTTCCTCTCGGGAATCGACGACATAAACACTACTTCAATTAGGAAATGATGTCAAGTTGAGATAAGAATTCTCCTTGGAGGTCGCAACCTCGTAAGCATTATACGATATCACTACAATCATGACATTTTGTCAACGTTACTGATTACAACCCTTTGTCAGTGGCGGCTTACAATGAAACAGTGGCGTCTGTCACCATGGCGGAAAGGCTTTAAGTGATTATAAGTGATTTTTGATGGATTTAAGACTGTCCTTTCCAAGAATACTACAAACCACTCTTGGTACATTTTCAGCAAAAGTAACCTATAGAACGCAGCATTCGTTTAAAAATGTAGCAGGTTGCAAATCTATAAAATTCTTAAGACCCATGTGTAGTTACTAATCTTAGCTCTAGCTTTAAAAAAATGTTTACAAATAGGGTTGGATGCTAAGAAATCTAAAGCTTCTTTAGTTTCTTAAAGCTTTCAAAAAAACTGTTAGTAAATGGGTTAAACTGCTGAAAACTTCTAACAAACCAGCTGCCAACGTTTCGCTAACTCTTTTGAAAGCTTCCTCGGGGCAATTGTCCGGCAGATTATACGTGAACAAGAACTTAAATGGCTTCTTAAAGCTTCTTAAAGCTTCTTAAAGCTTCTTAAAGCTTCTTAAAGCTTCTTCTTACTTCTTCAGAGGTTCAGAGAGGATATGGTAGGAGTAATTTTTCGCTCAGGAAATAAGTAGGTAAAGTTTACACAAACGTTGGGAGTTTTAGTGACTTTCCCAGCATTCAAACCCAGCTTGGTACCAGTTTTCTTGAGGAAACAAATGTCTTTATTCCCGCCTTTAAGCGTTAATTATGTTTATTTTTTTCGCATACATTTTTCACAATTTTCAGATTCAGTTTCATCGCATTTCTGTCATTATTTCCCAGTTTTTTCGACGACAGAATCAGCCAGACGACTCCGATTTCCGCTATCGTATAAAAATGATTGTTTAACATTTAATTAAAATACTTTTCCTAAACTAATTTCAGAAAATCGGAGTGAGGAAGGTTCTGAGGCAATTTGTGAAAATTGAGCGAGAAAATTTGTTCAGCCCACGGCCCCTAGCATCGCCACTGGTACAATGCCATGGCAACGACACGGTATACGACTTTCATATCCACCGCAAACTTTTACTTCATTAGCTCGGCTATAAATACAATAACGTCACTGACAGCCAATCAGAAGACAGCGTGTTCTCGATGACGTAATGCGATTAAAGTTGTTCCAATCGGATGACTTGGCTCGTTGCCCAGCGATACTAACTAATTACGTGCGATTACGCTTGCGTTACGATTCGATTGTTTTATTTGGGAAGGCTGTGGTGTAGTTACTCGCTGTTTGCTGGGGTATTCGTTAATTGTTTGTTGGATTGTTGTTGCTATTTGGATTGGATAAGCTCCCGAACATCACCAGGGCATCACCTACGCTCTAGACAAGACGAAAGCCTCTTTTACACAGCCATGTTTTTCATACAATTTCTTTGACACAATTTCAGTTTCCATTACCACGGTTGTTGTGATTCGGCTAGAATTGGTGGCAGGAAACCGAGTCAGATAAATTCGATGAACAATTTTGACTGTGTTAAACAGGCGTATGGTGATTTTTATAAGCTTGCCACTTAAATGGCACTATATATGGAACGGATATTCCTTTTGCTCGTATGGTGTCAATATGTTTATAGAGGGTCATAGAAGTGGGAAGCTTATAAAAATTTCAGTGTAAGTACCTACTTATAAACAGATAGGTATCTTGTAGAAAAAAAATCTGGAAGCCTGGACTTAGGATTCTTCATCATTCACCTAGAGCTAAATTAACTTACATCCCAATTTTAAACAAGGCCTAGAAACTAATGTGTAAATAAAATGGTACCCCTCAAAAAGGTCAATGCTGCACCCGTTCAGGTCTGGCGCCCTAGGCGACTGCCTAGTTTGCAGCTACTGGTAAAGCCACCCCCTGACCACAACCTAACATTTTAGGACACATTTTCTAAGCCTCCAGCCTTCCAGCTTTCATTAGTAATACCCACTCCTAATTTAAAGTGCCTAATTTAAACCTCAGTTAGGTTTACGTTCTGAATTTTCTCCAGTTTTGTTGTAGGGGAGCGGGGGTTCAGTTGTCTCAGTGCCTTTAATTTCAATTGTGGCGTATAGTTTTTGGTTTTTTGTCAGGCAGTGATGCACTCTGGTATATTTAGACGCCCATAACAAAACTCAA
>QKMV01002773.1:0-12606 GCA_003287335.1 Lednia tumana
TTGGTCCACCGCAATGTTGCTTAACTTCGGTGATCTCACGAGAACCGGTGTATCCAACATGCCAAACCGTTCGGTGGGGGGATTACCTATCCGATCTTTGCTTTAGAAACATTGACGCAACCTCTTTAGGTAATCGTATAAACAGACTTTCACGAAAGTCTGCGAATTTTCACTTGTTGAAAACCTACGAAATTGCGTCCACATTACACGCACATCCAGCTCTAGCAGTTTTGGGGGGGTTTGTGGGGGGGACGGAAGTGGACGCCGTCTACCCACTCTTTTTTTAGAATGGACTATGTCCACTCACTAGTCTTCGGAATGTGACATGTCTGAGTAATTTTGTCCATAAGCTAAACGTTCTACACGCTGGTATTTTTTCAAACCCATGCGACAGTTATTTTAGAAACGTAACGTGTTTTGAGTGAAAAAATGTCAACGTTTGATTTGAAAACAAGTGCACAACCTATTGGACACAGACCGAAAAAAAAATTGTGTATGTGTGTGTGTAACTTGAGCTTAACGGTGCAAAATAAAGTTGATTGGAAAAATATAAATACCTACCCAGTTAAATATCGCAAAAAAGTGGTGATTTTTGATTTGTGCGATTTTTGGCGAGGGCTGCTTGTTAGTCTAGAATCTTAGACACAAAATAACATATCACTACCAGACGCTACCTTTCAGAGTTGCTTGTTGCGCCTTAACCTAGGTAGCATCTTTCCCGCCTTCGTACCATGAATCCTTGACCTGTTGCTCGCCGAAAAACAGGTCAAAGCTTCTTGGTTCACACTGCGAACTTTTTTCGATAAGAACGTGGCTATTTCAAGCAACGCTTGTACGATTCTACGGTCTATTTTTTGCAAGAAAGCCCCAAATAGAGCCTTTCGTTTTGAAACTTATTCCATTAGCTCTAATGGATGGAAATAAATTAAGAAGGACATGGAAGTATCTTATTAAAATAGCAGTATAGTTTCTAAACGGAGTGATATGGTTTCATTGTTAAACTCCCAATATTAATGTATCGGTTTATGTTTTTTTTATGAAAAATTTAATCGACCGACTAGAGCTTACAGGACGTCAATGGACTAGACAAACTTTAACGACAGGTCCACACGCAAATATGTTCTGCAGATATTTTTTCTGTGATTTCTATCGTTCGGGGCGGAAATTGTATCTTAATTCTGAATTGGGAAATTTAAACGATGCCTCCAGAGAAAAGGGATCTGTAAACCGAGGGTTTTGTTCCGCCGAAACGCTATTCACGTGCTTCAATACAGCTCCATTCGAACATTTTGGTTCTTTTGGTTCTTATAAGGCCTTTTCGCGCTTAATTTTGGGCTGGTCTGGGCTGCCCACACATTGGTCGTGGCGTTCACAACAACTAGAGCCATTTGATTTGGTACGATCATAGGGACAGAAATATTTGTATTTAAAAAAACACTGTCATCGAGATAGATACAGTATACCAAAAGAAGAATATAAATATAATATGATTTCAATCTTAATGAAATAATATGTAAATGTGCTATGTAAATATTACAGAAGGGATAAATGAAAAATAGAAAATTGCATGCATATTTTTAAAATGATGTAAGACATAAATCAATCCTATTCTAGCTGGATACATTGGTTCGGAGGATTGCAACGCAACCTTCTATAACTAAAGCACTCGTAATCGAGAGTCGGTATTGATAAGGTCGGATCTGTCAATCATAATATTTTTGTCAACCACTTTCTGCAAATGTACCAGGCATGGCTCACCGATCGGTTCCCGGTTGCCCAATAACCAGTTTGCACTCGGATAAGCAGGTTACACTTGACCGAGCATTCAAAATTTGGAAAAATTTACGCTGGACTGTGAAAATTGGTGAGAAATTAACCTCTACCTGTCCGATACATGGTATGTTTTTCATTGTCAAACGGTAAGTTTACGAACAGTGGTTTTTGTTTATTTAGCCCAACATATGCAAACGAATCAATTCTTTATCAAGGCTGCCTTTTAATGTATGACTGATGCCAATTCTTTACTCTTCAAACCATACGTGATAATATTCAAGTTTTACTTTAAACAAATCCATTCTGAAGCAGTTGAGTAGTAAAACATTATTACTTTTTAGACACATTATTTAATAAGCTTCCAAGAAAAATAAAACAACTGAAACTCCCATTAAAGACATCTATTTCTATCGAGTTTTTAAAACTGACGACACCAGAAAACAATAAATTGTTTGAAAATCATCTAGTCACGGGGTTAACGCCTACAGGAAACACTACTAATATAAGCACGCATTTGTGAGTATAATCAAAAGCATAATAGTCTGACATATGTGCGGTCTATGGTTACAGTGTTCAGCGACATATTCTATCACGAGGAACTGTTGTGTGAACTCGACGCCAAATCCATCGTGGTCAACAGAAACAAGGTATACTGAGTTTATTTTTTCTAATTTTTTATTTTGTCACTTCAATTCTCCCCTAAAGATATTATCCATTACATGCTGTAAGTTAATAAATTGGGATATTCATACTAGTGGCATTGTTAGCCTAATCACAATTATGTATATAATTCCCCAATAAGACGGTAAATCAGTCATAAGTGCGCTTCGCTTATCTTATTGTCATGATCTTTTCTTATTATGCACAATTATATTAGGCTATATACTGCTCAACATTACTCTCTGGCTTACATCAATACGAAATAAGTACATGCAAATGACCCGCGGTGCGCCAATTTTTCTGTTTTTAAACTCCAAGTGGCAATGAGTGAATAAGTATATCGGACGGGGATTTTCAGTGATTTGGACGATGCAAGTCAATGGACTAAATGATTGGAATTCGGTTTTAATTGAAACCAGCAGCGTGTTTTGTTCTGTCAGCGAATTGAGTGTATGGTCAACTTGAAACATCACATGTCGGTGCATTGCAACGCTGGCTATAGATGGAGATAAGCTCGCTAAATACATTTCTCCAGTCCTCTTTTTCCATACGCGAGTATATTCTCTCTAATATATTACTATCGCTAGAACATGACACATCACAATGAATTCGTTTTTAAAAATAATTTGATACATCCGTCAACTCTCGATCTTGTTTTCCGGTCTTTGCAATCTGAAAGTCACAAATTAAAGGGTCAAAAACCTTTCACATATTCAATTACGAATGATGTATATTTGACATCGTGATTGGGTTTGCTTCTTCACGGTATACACCGAGTGTACTGGGATTGATATTTCTTTAATTTTTTAAAACAATGGCATTTTTCGACAGCCGCAAATACTGTTAACGACAGCGTATCGACGGACACAAGGAAATATAAATATGGTATTTCAAAAAGCTAACTCAACTCGTCACTCGTGAGCTTAGTATAAAATATTAAAAGTAGTTGAGGGGAAATCCTCTAATCAATTGATTAAACTAAAGTAGTGTCCACGCAAAGATGGCAGGAGATTGATATCTAGTTGGCAGGTAGTTTCCTGCCAACTTTGGGTAGCCCAACTATAGAACCACTGTTATTACCGGTCAGTTCCCTGTTATTTCTGTGGCCCTACGATAAATACTAAAAAGTTGGGGAGGGAAACGTAATCATTTGGTACACCAAATTAAGAACAATTAATATAAAAAATTTACTCGGACATTCCTGCTATATAAAATAGTTGCTGCCAGATCTTCAGTTGAAACTCCGACATTTCCTAGATTATCGCAAGAATTTTGGGGGATTCCCGTCTGATCATGGTGGTATATTTCCTCAGGAGTTAGGGAAATGTCCATTCGAAGTATCTTCATTATAGATGTTTACCTTTATCAACCGAATTGTTACAACATTAAGTAAATGTGCTTATGAATGTTGTTTTTATACACTGGGAAGTGCACCGTGTTTTAATAGATAGCCTTGACGATGTTTGTACTTATAGCCTATTGGCTATTGATTTCAAATAGGTAAATATGAGCCACGGCTTTCTCTCTCTCTCTCTTCCTTATGTCATTATTTAATACTCAGAAATAACTTTTCCATCAAAGATGAGGGTATTGGTGGCAATTATAGCTCTTGTCTGGAAATTATAAATATATTTTCACGTCTAACTCTTTCTGACTACAGTGTTTAAAAGTGTAGAGCTACACATTAGTAGTACTGTACTTAATCGGCTGGGATCTGAAAGTGTAAAAAGTATTGGGCTGGCGGACATGCTACTATTTCCACCGGGCTCGCTAGTGCATCTAATGTAGGCTCGAGCCTATCTTGAGCAGTTTTTACCTACATGTGCCCATCGTTTTCTCCACCCACTATGCGGCCGAAGAGTCGCCGAGTTTGGTGTCGACTCGAACACAGCCCATGCTAGCTAGATTTTACAACCCGATTAGTGAAGGCCAAGCACAGGTGGCGTTCGCTCAATTTGTTTTTAAATTTTAATTATTGCTCTTTTGATTTGTATAAATAATCTGTGAAATGCGTGCCTTAAAAATATTAAGGATTCACTTGAAACATTATTGATGTGATGACGTGTGTTGGCCCACATCATAAAGAAGCATGGAACCTCGAAGGTGCCAAGTGTACTATTAGTATGATTCTACATGCGTCATGACAATAATGGACAGATTATTCATTCAGAACAATAATTGGAAACGGTTGATCTTCTCCGGTATTCAGGTTGTAAAATCTCGTTAGCATCATTCGGGTCGACACCGAACTCGCCGACCTTTCGGCCGCATAGTGGAGGAAAGAAACGAAAGGGAAATTTAGGTAAAAACTACGCAATATAGGCCCGAGACTACTTAAGACCTTTACTGCCTTGCGACCGGGAGCTCCCAGGCTTCCTAGTGGCCGGCTATCCTGGTTGTAGTTCTATTACGTGATTTCCCACAACATTCCAGGTAAATGCGGGGATATTTCCCCGTTTAAGAGCACGGCCGACTCCAATTTTGAATTCCCAATTCCATTCGCAGCCCCATACAGTCAAGCATTTCAGCTCGGTTGGTCCTCCCAAAAAAACTGTTGCTATATTTCCGATGCACTTGCTTCCGTGCAACCATTTTTGTGTTCAGAACTGAGAGATATTGAGGTCAAAACTTGTTTCGAATTTTTTCCTTGAATAAACTTGCCTGTAGGTTGTGTACAAAATCATACTGCGTTACACCCACAAAATAGTTTACTTGGTCATACGTCCCGTGTTCTCTTTAACCAGCTCCCTTGGCGGAAAATTTTGTTCTTACAAAGTGTCGTGTACTTCCCTTCTGGCCTATATCATTAAGTAGGTATTCAAACCACTTACAGAGACTACAGATCAATCAAGATTTTGTTTTCAAAATATTTCCTTTGGCCCACAAACGCAAACTCGTGGTAGCCGTATCGTTAAAAAATTCCTACGGTTTCTATTACTTGTTTGGTGAGTTTTTCAGTTTCGTGTAGTCACTCAAATCTTTCGGATGATTGCAGTTCCTGTTCAGATTTGCAACGTGCTCGTTGACGTGATGCCACACAACAAAATATAATACTAGTCAAGATAAAAAAAAATAGAATGATTTTTATTACATAATACCTATTGCGATAATGAAGCAGCATCGTACATAGCCTTCACTCTCAATGCATTGTTATGGCAAACCTTCTTTAATTATTTGCTTGTGACTCCACGTCACACCACGAGAGATTCCCATCAGTGTGTGGTTGACGTAACCTTCGAGAAAATAATACATCCTAAGAAACTTTATTTCCGTTTTATAAGTAGTTGCCTCTCCCGCCCTCCTGATGAAATCTCATGGTTTCGATTAGGTTTTTCTGGTACTAAAAAAGGAAGTGCAATGGGAGCAATCATTGATTATGACAATTGACACGTGGTCTTGTCTATCAATAATTATGTCGCATCATCATTACAAATAAGTTGATAATTTCTCAAGATAAGTCAAGCCAGTAATGTTTGCTATGACAACTGACGCTGGACTACAAAGGCAATGCTATAGTTTAAAATAAATAATTATTTTGTTGCTTATGGCGCTAAAACTTTTTTATCAACATCCATGGAAACTGTTTTTACGAAAAACTGCCCGCTCACAGTTTAAAAATGTCTGACACATTGAGAATTAACAATCTAAAAATCTAAATCGCGATGAACTCCAAGCTTTTTTTGGGTATGGCAGCTGCCCTTGTTGGAAGCGTCATCCTTGGGGTTGGCCTTTATTTCGATCACAAGAGAAGAAGCAGTCCTGAATTCCTCCAGCGCCAGTTTGCACTCAAACAGCGAAGACTTGCGACAAAACGGTTTTATTTGCAAGAGCTTGATCAAGGCCACGAGTCCTTGCTAAACGGAGAAACGGAAAAGGGCATAATTCACCTCGCCAATGCAGTAGCCGTATCTGGAAGACCAAACTTAGTCCTGGCGGCTCTGGAAGGAAATCTGTCTGGCGACGTCTACAGTAGACTAGTGCACAGAATTCAGTTTATGGGTTGCCGAAATATTTGATCCACCTAATGTATTTCTGTAACCTATTACTCAGCTTATTTAATTCATTGATTACAATGTATATATACAATAAAACCGTAATTTATTATTAAGACAGTGCGTAGTGCAAGGAAGAAAGTGCTTTGTGATGTGTGTGATAATATATTAATATTTCTTCTTTAGAAATAATGACACAGGCCTAATACATTGCAAGTTGGATAGTTAAACGGAAATAAACTTCGAATAATAGCTTGGTGCACAATTGCCCTCAACCAGTGCGTCAATTAACCCCGCGCTGCAAGCCCAAGGCGAGGCACGAATCTTATAACATTGTGTGGTCGTCAACCAATGCCAGTCGTCTTTCACCTCTCGACGATAGAAGTTGCATTGCTTTCTGTAATTTAAGTGTTGGACTTCATTCGAACGAAATGGACGGTAAGCAAAATAATCGTCGTTGTGGCACAATGTTTGGTAGGTGAGATCTTAGGATCACACAACTGCGTTTACCGTATGCTCCTATAAAATGCAAGTAACATTTCGGCATGTTTAATTTTAAGAGCGATAACATTCCTCGTTCGCGAAAGCGTGGCGAATTTGCACCAGTAACGTCAAAACAGGACTGATCATATTGTAGCAAATTTGTTTGGAAATAGACCATTTTCATAATTACCATTCCAGAGTCAATAAGTACTAAAAAAAACGCATCCGCATGAGAAATGCATTGACATAGAATGTTTAATCGGCCTTTTTGACTAGCGATTATGAAAATGGAGTATTTGCTAAATGACAAACTCTTCAGTCAGGGCAAATGGATTTTCACTACATCGAGACAAATCATAAATGTATGCAAGGGGGCTGCGGAAAAAAATTCAATGTGTCACTGTCATGTGTCACAACGAACACGAACGAACGAACTACAGGTTCATTATCACATATCATACAATATTCTGCTGAAAGTGTAAATATCGAATTTACCTGCATAGATAAAGAGGATGATATGCTTTCATTTCCTCTGTAAATTAGCTGTGTGCTGGCACCTTAGTTATTTTTCCAGACCATATGAAAGTGAATTCATAGCACTTGCGTGTTGGGCTGTGCTGGATCGGCAATCTTTTTCGAACTTTTTTATTACGGACTCAAACGTATTCATGATTCGGTCAGCTTTAACGTGAAAATAATCATTTTGGCCATACAGTCTTTTGTTCCAAACTGTGATGTTTATTTCACAATGCATTAGTTATTGATTTCAGGTTGTTTCAATGTCAGTTGCTCTTGACCATGGCTTTAATATTACCTATACGAAAATTAGACAATGTAGTATTTCTTCACAATTTTAAGCGTTCTACTATTTAATGTATTCTTTGATCCGAATAACATTCGTGAATAACAGCTTACGTCAACATTTAATAGCTGATTTATCATTCACCTCGAGTCTATGTCGTATACCTGCCGTTGCCACGCTCAATAGAGGTCAGTTATTACAATGAATCTGACGCAACTTTGCCTGCCTAGTAATATCCAATGGTGTTAGTGTGGCACTCCATAAAAATGTAAAGCCACGTGGGTATCGTACCTCGTGAGCTGTGACGTAATTGGTACGATGGTTGGAGAGTACAAACATCCATCCAGTTGCTCATTTTGGACCTTCCTTTGATTAAATAAACTTTCTGTTTTGATGTTGTGCCTATAATTATATTATTAACGTTGGCTTATTAAACTATAAATAGTAACACAGTAATTCAACTTCATGAGTAGGTATATTTTTTTACTTGGTCCATCTTGATTGGATTGTACTGTTACCACTTAAAAACTCGCTCACTAACTGCTGAGTTTGTGTCGCGAGGACAATTTGATGCAATATTAAACAACAAATTAGTAATCATGGATTTTTAAGAATATACCTTTTTATAAAAATCAAGGCTAAATAATAAAGGTTATCAGTTTCGGGAAAAGTAGCTGAAATGAATCAAGCCTACATTTAAATTAATTGCCCAGTGGCCACCTATCATTTCACCATATACGTTAACTATAAGTATATACCCCATTAAAAAAAAAACGTAAAAAGAGCAGCTTAGTCCTCATAAAAAATGATATCAAGTAAATTGGGTTAAAATTAAATGGCGATGTGGCCACCTATGCGTCGCCTTCGTTAATCGTTACGTACATATACGTGAAATAGTTCGACCGTCCGTGAACCATCTCAAAGTTCAACACCCACAAGTATGAAGCAACCATGCAACCTCTAACAAACCCAATCTTTTCAGGTCTACAAAACATGTTGTCGGATATGAAGGAACTGCCTTCCATTACGGTCGGCGAATTCATTCTCCGGTTGGAGCTAGATCCTCTTTCACCGGAGATGAAGGAAATTGCCCGAAAGGAGCTTCGGGAGACCCCGGAAGTCGTTGCAGACGCTGTTGACACTCTTCGAGACTTGCTGAAAGGTGACTAAATCACATCTAAGACATCTCCAGACTATTAACCAGCATAAATGAGGATCAATGAAAAAAATAGAGTTTGTTTTATTGGAATGTGATCAACATGATGCATAGACTGTTCATCATAAAGGTATGTGGCTGCTAAAGTTTTAGTGATTTGAGCTCATCGTTAATCACCAGTCTCTTCAAAACTTTCACTACCTGATGTCTTAGAAAGAGAATTGACGTGAGAAACGCTATGATAGACAATCACCTTGAAAATCGACCGTGAGTCCGCGCTTGATACTAGGAGCAGCTACTATGATACACCTCAAATCGGATGGTATAGAGCTCACAATAACACCTTGTGGTTATATTCAAAATACAAAACTGGTTCAAAAGTAGGTCATACTACATTTTTGCATTTTATCGCTGTAGCTAACTAATAGCTATAAATAATTTGAATTGGCTTTGTTGCAGAGGATACATTGCTGAAGACTCCCTACCACCATGAACCTTGGTTGATACGATTCTTACGACCATGCAAATTTTACCCTGAGAGCGCCTACGAGCTGGTGAGCATTACTAATTGATACTTATTCCTTTGCATGTGTAATCTCGGAATATTTCTCCAAGAAGGCTTCTTGTTCAAATAGGTAGATGAAAGGAAAACGTAATTTTCTGTTAACAAAAAATAATAATAATAACTGATCTTGCGAGATCTCTTGCAATCAGTCAAGAGGTCAAGATCTTGCGGGATTCTTCAAGATTATGTCAAGTCATCACCGTAGTTTCTAACATTTTCCAAGAACCTAAAAAATCCCAGCAGGCGTATTCGCATTTATAGTGAATTCCCACCTTGTCGAACAGTAAAGCGAATTTTTTTAACATTTTTTAACAACTTGTTTCCGTTCTAACATTTTTCTAGTTCGCCCAGTAAGTTCTCTGTTTTTACCAAAAAAAGAAATTCTAGCCATAATTTTTTCATCTTCCAGATTAAGAGATATTACCAGTTCAAGCAAAAGCATAACAACGTGTACGACAATCTTCAGCCGAGTAACGAAAAGAACATCTTCGAGCATAACATCTTGACTGTTCTTCCCGTCCGCGACCAATGTGGCCGGCGAATACTTGTCATCGAACTAGGAAGTAAGCGCTCCTTTCGTCTTCGTACTTATGATTAGCTTACAGTGCCCGAATTCACCCACATATTGTATTACAGCTGTAGTAGGATTTTAGCTAGATGCACCTATTTCATACAATTTTAGTTTTAAAAACGTTTCGGGAAGTTAAAACTTAAAACCCTTTGAAACGCGGGCTCTACTAGTTAAACATGAAACAAAGGAATTGATGAAATTAGTGTGAAACTTTGACCAATGTCAGTTGGTTTGGCCAGAATTTCCACTGAATTCTAAGTTTGGGTTGCATTACGTTGTAGGTATGTTAGTTTGAAGAAATTCACGAGATCAGTTGCTCGCCTGTGTTTGTCGGTCAGCCTGGTGAAACTTAACAAATGGCAATTTGGTCAATTTGCAAACGGTAAAATTGGCTATCTATCATTGAAAAACTTGAATCCTTAAAATATTATCTCTGCTTCGAAAGTTGATTCTGAGGATATATACCGACCAAAGACTTTTATGCTATCTCAATTCACTTAGAATAACGAGTTTTTGTCAGGTTCTTTAATGTCTCCAAAGTCCAGGTGTAGGGGAGGTCAAGTCTTGACTGTTGAGTCTGTTAGCAGTAGCACATTTGAATTGTACAGTCAAGTGTACGAGGGCTCATTTTTTTGTGATAATTACCGTCAATATTCAAGCATTCTACTCGTGAAATTTAATTTTTGAGCGCGAAACGAGCGAACGAGCGTCTCCATTCAACTTTTTGGCACTTTTTGCTCTATACTGGCCAGTAGGTTGACTGTTCGTGATATTTTTTGACATCAATCCTTGACAAGGATTATAAATTTAAAGCCATTTAAACGGCTAGTATTAATTTGGAGAATATTACAATCACTTCAAAAATACCTGTCTACTCGATGACTCGAACCCATGGCAACTGGGCATGGCATGGCAACTGCAACATGTTGCAACATGGCAACAGCAAAAGGTTCGGGGTTCGAGTCCTCGAGTAGGCAGATATTTTGAAGTTAATATTTTTCAAACATCAATCCTTTCTGACTTGCCGATATGTAAATGTTCAGTTTTTTTAATAAATCGGCCAATAAGATATTTTATAAAAATATGTATGTATGTGTATGAAACATACCAATATATTGGAGTTCAACAACGAAACGCAATGCGAGAGGTTTCGACAATGAAGCCCAGCGTTTTCTGACAACCCATGAGAAACATGTTAGCAAAAGGTCCGGGGTTCAAATCCTCGAGTAGGCAGGTATTTTTGAAGTGATTTTAATATTCTTAAAATTATTACTAGCCGTGTAATTGGCTTTAAAAGTTTATTCCTTGTAATCTCGAGTACTTTTTTTTCGAGAATAAAGCTTTGCTTGGAACCGGTTTCCTTCCGTTTGCTCGCTCGTCTAACGCGATTATGCTTGCATAGCATTTTACTAGTTGAGATCAATTTACGTAGAAGCAAATAATTTGCAGCACAGCATTCTAGTCGCTAGAGTGTATTTGTGGCTGCCAAATGAGGAGAGAAAACTCACTTGCGTATTATCTTGAATGTGAAATGTTGCCGCACAAATTTTTATCCATGCACCTACTTTCTATGGTCTAAAAGCAAGTTTTTTAAATGCACATACGTTCATAAAAAACGCACAGTACGAGTTACACCTCATATTTTATGCGTGCAGATGATAAACTGATGAACACCACCGGTTGTTTTTCCCTTTTATTTAGTTGAACGAGGTCATTCACTTTATACGTAGGATCTTTCTAGGTTCACTGAGAACAAACGTAAAACACTCATTTGAAAACGTTTACATATTATAAACACACATTTGTTTCGTGACAACTTTGCACGGCTCTGTTCAGGGCCAAAAAGTTACTCAAAACAGAGCAATAACTTTCAAACAGTGCTACGAAATATTTTTCACTGCAGATCGCTTAGTGAGCTTCGAAATTGTACGACCTTCATTTCTTGTCACCTAATTTTCTTGCCTGCACGCTGAAGACGAACTGGTTTTGCAGATTGTGGGAGCAGTCGGGAAAGTGAATGGGAGGGGGACTACTTTAGAACCCTAAATTCTGAAGAAAATATGCCAGAATTTCCTCGGATTTGCCTCTAAAAATAACTAAACCGCATTACTGGACACCAAAATCGCTGACGAAGTAGAAGATGCATTCGCACCATATGCTAACGGCCTCAGTTGCACTTTCTTCAGTAAAGTAACGCTCTTTTTCTGATAAACTAATTTTTCGCTTTATTTTAATTGCAGAGAAATGGAAACACAACAAGTGCTCTCTAGACGAGGTCTTCAAAGGCTGTGTCTTGTTCCTGGAGGCTGCCATGCTGGAGCCGGAGACGCAAGTCGCTGGAGCGGTGGTCGTCTTTGACATGGATGGTCTTTCTTTGCAACAAGTCTGGCAATTCACGCCGCCGTTTGCCAAGAGGATAGTAGATTGGCTTCAGGTGCGACTCAATTTCTTTCTCGCCGTCATCGAGATGACCGCATAAGCTCCAAAGTTGCTATTTGATAAGCATTTTTTTTTAAATTATTATTATTATTGACAAGGAATAAACTTTTAAAGCCAATTACATGGCTAGCAATAATTTTAAGAATATTAAAATCACTTCAAAAA
>QKMV01002774.1:0-12605 GCA_003287335.1 Lednia tumana
ACCAGTGGCACCCACAAAATGTTTGCTGCATATGTATGTATCCTTGGTCACATTTGCACAAGTGAAATATCTTCTGCCACAGGCGTTAACCCAACGTTTACACTTATCCAGATTCTTCTTTGGTTTCGGAAAAGAAATAAATGCAACATTTTCCATGTATTCTTTATGGGAATAGCGAGAATCGCTGTTACAGATCCCATAACAACAGTGCTTAGTAGCCGGTATGTCAGATTTGCTTGTCCGAAGTTTGCGATGTATCGATATTTCAAAATGGCGGAAGAATCTATTTTAAGATTTGTAACAAGTGCTATTGGTCATAACTCTTAAGGTTTGGTGATTAAGGTTTCACCGAAATGGGAAATACGATTTACGTGACCGTTCACAACCACGTCATAGTGTCATAATAGTTAGTCGTAAGGGTGAAGAGATAAAATTTCGTTTCTTAATTACTAATCCTTATGTGGTGTTTAACGAAGCATTCGACTCTTCGGCCTGTTGCACTGGTCATAAGGCGTCGGTCAAATAGATGGACGCAAGGTAGGGTAAATACGACCGTGTGAATCCTAATATCAATCTTATCTGGCATAATTTTGTTACAAAAAGCCAGCAATGGTCCGTCCCAGGGAAAAAGGATTTGTTTACCTAGTTTTCTCCGCCAAGTTCATCCCCACCATACGGCTGATGCTCTCGAGTCCGCGTGAGGTACCAGGTATGAATACAATAGATAGTGAGTTGGAGCAAGCTGATTGTCTGTCTTATCATAAAACCCTTCGGTGTCGGCCGACATCTCGCTGTCTATTGTATACCCATCACTGATATCGAACGCGGACTCGACACCAGCAGCTGCATAGTGGGGGTAAATTTGCCGGAAAAATCTAAGAAAGAAAACACTTTCCTTCTCCTGGGACGGACGATAGTGCCGTTTGGCAACTCCAATTGCGTCAAGAGACCTGAACGCAGAAGTGGTCCTGTCGGCGCGCAGTCCGTCGTACAGGTAGATGTCCTTGAGCAGGCGCATGCTCTCGCGGTGCGCGTCGGCGGCCGACGGTGCGTCCCGGAAGTAGATGTATCCCTGCGCCAGCTCGTCGGCGCCCTCCCCGCTGAAGAGCACCGTGGTGTCCGTGTAGGCCTTGATATGGCGAGCGATCAGGTACATACCTGGCGAACGGGAGGCAACGTCGTGAATGCACTGTGGCGAAAAACTCTCCCGACTTGACACAATCCCGCGATCGCGATTTCCGACGCTAAATTAGCGCAACGAAAGATCAATTGACCCAAGTTTGTGTTTCGGCTTACGTACTAGAATCGCGCCTAGAATAAAGTTAACCGGTGAGAAGGATTACAAATTTTAACCCGATTACACGGCTAGTATTAATTTGAAGAATATTAAAATCACTTCAAAAATGCCTGCCTACTCGAGGACTCGAACCTTGGACCTTTTGCGCACAAGGCAACTGCTCTTGCAGTTTCAGTTGCCATGTGCGTAAAAGGTCCGGGGTTCGAGTCCTCGAGTAGGTAGGTATTTTTGAAGTGATTTCAATATTCTTTAAAGTTAACCAGTCTTTGTGAACCAGACTTTTTGTCTTTCCGGTTTCGGTTTCGTTCTTTCAAAAACATATCAGTTTGAACTTTGAACACGGCATGTTCAAAGCCGAACGTCTCTGTCAAATCAATTTCAGTAAGAAAAAAATGAAAATTTTTCAAAATTTCGAGATTTCGGCTTTGAATAATTTAAGCTAGAATTTTTAGTGGCTCTTAAGACTAAAAAAAACGAAATTAACCGAAATAACCCGAAACAAACTGTCAATTAAGTATGTAACGATTTGTTCCTGGTTTCGTTCCTTGGGCATTTATAAATAAAGGTTTCGGTTTTCGGTTCCGGCTTCGGTATAGGTTTCAGTCCCTGCTAGTTAGATAGCTTTTCATGAACTAACATGTCTTGAAGTGCCAAGAAATCTGTGATAAAGGCAACGGGTCGTCCGTTGATGAATGAAGTTGCCTTAGCCTGGTCCAGAGCCTGGTCTAAGCGATACCGAGAGCAAAGGCGTTAGCTCTCTATTCACGTTGGGTCCTCACTGACCGACGGAGGCGCCCACAGAGGTAAAACCGTCATGAATTCGAGCCCAGCCCGTGAAATGGTTCTCCCTATTTAGAATAAACTATTTCTAGATAGCTATGCAGGAAAAAACATGTCTTTGAGTGCCAAGGAATCGGTGATAAAGGCAGCGGAGCGTGATTCAAGAAGTTAAACAACCAGCTTCATCTAACCGATGCCAAGAGCAAGTGTATCCTAAACACCACGTTGTAAGAAATGGCGCTAGCACCATGTCACTGACACCCGAATCCGACCAATCAGAGGCAAAGCAAGGCAAAGAGAGCCTCAAGGGCTCATACCCTTCCTCTGTAATTGGTCTAAATTGGATGTCAGTGACGTGGCGTTAGTGACATTGCTGACACTGTAAACAACAGGATCACTGACAGATGGAGGCGCGCACGGTGGTGATGTCGTACGTCTCCAGCGTGAAGATGACATCGTCCAGCACGGCGGCGACGTCTTCGGCGGTGAACACGATCTCGTGGTGCTCCGAGCCGATGAACTCCGCCACTTGTCTGGCAGCCACCAGGTCGGGGCTGCCCGTCATGCCAATCGCGAACGACTACATGGTCGACAGCCGGGGAGAGACGGCATTAGGCTTAGACACAATTGAATTGATTCTCGTCACACTTAATCTTGAAACGGCTAAAAGCTGCGTTAAACCTCTTCTTTCTTGTAACGCCTAACAAACGCCTTTCCTTCCTCGCAGCGCCTAACGTCGATCTCTTATACACACACGACACAAGGTTGATTCATGTAACACCTATCAACACTACTACATTGTAATGGTGGGTATAATGCAGTGACGAAGCGTCAGGTGAGACAAGGTAGACACTGTCTACCTTAAAAATCAGGAGAAAGTGCCTTTTTGTAGTTAAAATTGTAACTGTATTTTGATTTAAAGTGCTTTTTCGCGTTTGAATGCGTGATTGAAGGCTAACATTTTGGTGAAAATGTGACGGTGGTAATTTGAAATTCCACTATTTCCGCCACTGACTTAATGAGAGTTACAACTGAAATGGCAGATGTAGGTGGTGATTTACGATGTTCACTCTGTTTGGATTTGATTTTGGCCCTAAAGAGGGCCATGTCGTTACACGACGTCAGGTCAAACGGCAGAATTCAATTTGCAAAAGGAACACTAGCGGCAATACACCGTTCAGGCCATTGCTATTCCAGAGTCAATAAGTATGATAAAAATTTGTTTGGCAATGCATATCTTAAGGGGATTAGTTTTTATTCTGTGCGTCTTAGCTCCGTAACAACATTTATGAAAATGGATACCTGAATCGGGTATGGCAGGTTCTCCTCCTTGCTCATCCTGCATAGCAACGCAGCCACTAGGCTGGAGTCAAGTCCTCCTGACAGCAGACACCCGATCCTGCGGTCCGACATCAACCTCTTGCGAACCGCCGCCGTGAACAGCACGCGCAAGTTCTCGAGCACGGCGTCGTCGGCGAGGCTGTCGTAGGCGACGAGAGGCTGGAAGGCCGGTCGGGCACCGATCGAGTAAAACGCCTTCGCCTGGTCGAGCGTCGCGCGGCCGTTTCTCTGGATGGCGTACTCGTGGAACGTGCCCGGTGGAAACGGCTCGATCGTATGCTCGGCGGTCAGCTCCAACGAGAGACCCATCAGGCCTGCAGGGGAACGTAAACTTTGGGTGAAAAGTTTTCTCTGTTCGCCGTGGGTATATAGAGACTTACCGTGATTTCTACACAAAACTTCCAGGTTTGCGATGGTACGTTCCATGCTTCGTCCTCATGGCATGCGCATGCTCATAGAATTGTCTGTCACATCCGTCCACTAACCACACACACACCCACACGCGTAAAAATCCACATGCGTAAAGTAGCCATGGATGCTGAGGCCCATGTATAAGCCAAGCTGGTAAAGCGCTTCTCCAACCCAAGTTTGAAAGCCAAATTCCGTAGCCAAATTTAGTGTAGGTTTCATTTCTTCACCCAGAAACTACAGACGTGAAAATATGGTATAGCTGTCGAACACACTCGCAAATTCGAAGGCTCCATTAGCTCTAATTCTTCATGCATATACCCGTGAGATGAACTAGCTTTGCTGTCAAAACGCTTCCCCAAATCCTAATCTCTGATTCCGTTGACCTATGTATCTAATATTTCATCCACATACACACGTTGTAAGTGACCTAATATAGGCTAGCTGTAGAAACGCTCATCGGCGGCTACCTTTAGCCTCCGAGGCGACGGCCACCACGCCGTCCTCCGACGCCAGACGAAAGAGTGGGCGAACGCCGAACGGGTCGCGCGCGAAGAACGCCCTCCGCTTGGCGTTGTCCACCAGCACGAACGCGAACACGCCGTCCAGGTTGCGCGCGCAGTGCTCGATGCCGCCGGCGGCGTACAAGTGGAGGATGCATTCGACGTCGCAGTTGGTCTCGTACTTGAAGTTGAACTGCTCCTTCAGCTGAGGGCAGGGGACATTTCCGGTCAATCAATCAATTTTTACGTCGGTTCATCATAGGTCATGGCCACAACCCCCAATAATTGATGTCTATTACTTCCTTACTCGATCGTCAACCCATCTCAGCCTATACATGAACTTGGTGTATCAAATTCCAAGTCCCTTCTGTAGACACATGCCTCGCTCCTAAACTTAGAACTAGTTTAAAAAAAAACTGTTTAACAAACTGGGTTAAAATGCTAAGAAGTCCACTAAAAGATTCCCCGCGAATCTTTTGGTGGACATCTTAGCATTCTTACCCAGTTTGTAAAACAGTTTTTTGAACGTCTACTTCCATCCCTTTAGTAATACCGTGAATAGAATTGAACTATTTCTAAAAATTTCAAAAACTACGATCTAGGGAACTACGATCTATCTGTCAAAGTACTCCCTCAACCGTAGCATACTTGATTTTTAAACTTCTCAGTCCCAAAAAATTATGTGTATTTTCTAATCCATGCTTTCCGTGATGTGTATCACTAAGCTAGCTCTCAAAAAGGTATCCAAAATTCCGAAGTCCCCATTTACCTACCAACTAAAAATACAGTACCTAAACTTTACATCTGAATTCCTCAGACGACATTGAGAATGTGAAGGCTGTTGAAAAGTGGAATGGAATAATTTGGAGTTGGACAATAATGGGACGGCATTCTGATATTGCCATCGTACTATACGTGTGGTGTGTGACATAGTACCGACTGCTAGTACAATTAGTCGCGGAACTAATCACTGTTCAATTATTTTAGTCACAATTCTTAGGGCCCGCGGGAAAGCAAAGTATATACCTTGTGCAAAATTTTGGTGTGGATGGAGGGGGGGTAAAGACATTGTGACGCTATTCGTTCAATGTGTACTCTACGGAGAATGCAAAGTGCTTGCTGGAATTCGCATGGAACGTTAGACAGGAAATGTTGAGTTTAGAATGGGGTATCTGCTGCAAGACTAACATAACGCAAAGATGATAAAAAGTGCGGCAATTAAAAAATTACCTGCACTCAAGAGCGTAAATAAGAGACAACAGGGAACGCGGTCGCGGGGGTGGGGGGGTTACGGGTTAGGGGGGGGGATAATAATTTGTGAGCTATTGGCATTTAATAGAGACTTGGAAAATGTAAATTCCAGCAGTCAAGCTGAGAAAATAAATTATAAAGAGCGAAGGAAAGATGATAGCCAGACATCAAGGTGAATCTAGTGGAAACTGGAAAAACCCGTCCGATTTTAAGCTTATTTTTAATTGCTGCAGTCAAACTGTAATTGCAGAGGCAGAGGCACCAAACTTGGTTCATTCCATAGCGTATTAAACGGGCTTTCTGACAATTTTTTTGACATTTTTACTTTTCTTTCTTTTTTTTAGAGGTAGATTTGTTGTGATAAAATCCCTTCGTTAATGAACCCTGATTGTAAGAAAAAGTAGCGTGAATAAAAACGTCAAATACATTTTCTCAGAAAGCCAGTTGAATTTTGGTGTCTCTGCCACTTACAGTTTGTCTGCGGCAATAAAAATAAACTAAATATTGGATGGGTTTTTCCAGCCGTACGAATTCTTGCTAGTGAATGCTACTGAGCTGCTGCTACCTGGGCCCTATAGTTACTGTCAGTAACCGTAATCTGACAAACCTTTTCTATATTGGGAGGGTGGGGGGGGGGGCTAGCAAATAAACTTGGGGGAAGGCCCGGTGGCCCGAGTCACGCCTCTGCCTTGCCTTCGCCATCCTCCCAACACTGTAATGAAGTAAAGTGTCTTAAAAGTAGGGTACCGTGGGCGTCGCGCCCAAAAAGATACTCTTCGTTCATGAAGTGCTCGAAACTTCTCATCACAAGACGGAATCACATCCTTTATTTTGTGATTTGTTCGCGGCATGCGGGTCGTGTAAATCCAGTTCGCAGTTGTTGCTGCTCCTTCGCACGGCTCGAGCTCGGGAGGGTTGGAGAGAAACTCACGCGGTGGCAGTTGTAGAGCTCGCCGTTGCAGATGAGCGTGAGGTGCGGGTACTGGTGCAGCTTCATCGGTTGCATTCCGAACAGGCCGTCGATGATGGTCAAGCGATGGAACCCGAGGAAGATATTCTGCAAACCAAGCGGAAGACCACACGTCACAAATGGAATATCGCCGTGCCGCGCGCGTCCTCATCCGTCCCCCAACCTCGACTCACGACAACATATATGTTTACAATGGGATTTCATTTAGCTCACCAAGGTCAACGAAAGACGACACTCTCAAGAAAATTTCTGCGGTGCTACATCTGATATTCTATAACCTAGACCACGTATATCACGCACTTTAAACTGCTTTAGATGAATCGCTTTGGTCTTTAAACGATTTAGATTGAGTGAATAGTGACATACGGTGTAAAGCGGTCACAAGCAATCACAATCCGAAATTGGAATCGGCTCGCCGCCATCTTTGTTTCCTCAAAATCACAAATATAAAATAAAAAATAAGAAAATAATAAAACTGTTAATAACTGGGTTAAACTGCTGAAAACTTCTAACAAACAAACTGCCAAAGTTTCGCTAACTTTGCTGAAAGCTTTATCTGGGCAAGCTTGCCGTTGGCAGTTTGTTTATTAAAAGTTTTCAGCAGTTTAACCCAGTTATTAACAGTTTTTTTTTAAGCTAGTGCTGAAATTAGTCAGAAGACATGAGTCTTAAAAAATTAATAGCTGAAAGTTCGTTTCGGTTTCCCATGCGTGATTTTTAGAAGAAATAATCTCGATTTTTTGACCAAATAATCACTTTCACGTTCAGAATCAGAATGACTTCGACAAATACGTTTGCAATACCGTCCACTAAACAACTAGAGTTGAGATAAATTGAGAATTTCAATGCATATCCATGTCTTCGCTATTCTTCCAGATATTCTTCAGTCTGATCTTTCTGGTCAATGTATATTACTTGATCGGTCTACCGCTAGAAGTCATCCGCTACTCACTATTCTGTCTGATTGGTATATTGATCAGTCTGATAACTGAGGGGATGGGCTACGCCATTGGATCCACATTCAGCGTGACTGTAAGTTCAATTTTAGAAGGAAAATGCATTAATTGTAAAGACTGTTCGTAAGGCGATGGAAGATATACCGACAGCAAGAAAAGTAGCACAGTTTGGCGTATGACGATGATATCCCCTTACATTTTTACACGCTGTTTACGCTTGCTCTGTCTATGACATTCAAATCTTGTGGTCGATTTTTTGTCCGGTTTTCTTTATGCCCTCGGGTCTCACCTACCCAGCTACATGCAATCATTTGGAATACCCCTAATACTTGAAAAGCGCATAAAGCGTAAGAAATGTGGTGGAATTTGAACATCATTTTATTTTTCTACCTTATGACCTACCTCTTTGAAACCATTACAATTGTTTTGAATAAATTTGGTGTCTAGCCCGATGCAGAAACGACTCAACCCATTCAAAAAGAAGATTTTTGAGTGCCCCATTTATAAATACATCCAGATCAATTAATTATAAAAACTAGGGCTTTTATTGTATCGTTAAATAGATCCACGGAGAAGTGTGGGGATGGCAGTCAACAAAGAACAGTTTCCAAAACGGCAGGGCCTACAACCATTCTTCCCGGCTTCTTTCAATAGCCGACCTCTATAAGATATTTGTTTTTGGACTTGAATGGCTTTTTCATAAACTTAGCCCAATTAATCCCACTCCAAGGTTCAATCCTAGTGAACGGCTATCCTAATTCTCAATGTCCATGCAATGGAATATTTGTTCCAGCAAATACGTCTCCTTTCCAGTTGAGATCCCCATTTCTGACCCTCCAGTCAAGCCGCATGCAGCTTTGGAGCCTGGACAGTATTCCCGAAAAAATTTACCTCTCACTGCTTTAGGATTTCAAAGATTGAGCGTGAAAGCTCCAGCTTAGGTGAATCTACTGGCAGCAGGAAAAAGCCATCCAATATTCAGTTAATTTTAATTACTGCCGTCGAAATGTACAAGAGAGAGATTTTAATTCTCGTTACTTTTTGTTAGCTTTATGTGAAACTTACTATAAATAAGTGATAATATCACAATAAACCTAAGGTTAACAAAAAGTAACGAGACTTACAATATCAACTCATATTTTGTCAGAAATCCAGTTTAATTCTCTGTGGAATGACCTAAGTTTGGTATCTCTGCCACTTACATTTTGACGACAGTAATTCTTAAATTAGGTGGGTTTTTCCAGTTACCACTAGACACACCTTAAAGTTTGCAAACACTTACCGCCGCCATCAACAAAATATTTCGGATTTTTGTTTCAGAATGGAACCGCCGTGGGTCCAGCAGTAATCGCCCCGTTTTTGGGCCTAGCCGTGTACGGATTTGACTTTGCCAAGGACATTCCTATATTTCTGCATTTGTTGATGCGAGCGAGCTTCATTCGGTGCGGTTTCGTCGCCTTGTCAATCACATCATTCGGACTCAACAGAAAGATGTTGGAATGTAGTGATGAATTAGGCTACTGCCATTTCAGAGATCCCAAAGCTCTGTTGGAAATGTTGGATCTGACCAGGTCATCGATTGTTTTCGAGCTATTTGTACTTATCGGCATGCTTCTTGCATATCGCTTGGCATTTTTTGTATTATTACGAAGGAGATTAAAAACTTAAGAAGAAATAGAATTATAGTTGATGCTTCGCGCATGAAAATACTGTTAAATTGCACCAGAAAATTGGCTACGCAGTGAAGTAATATCTAATAAATGTATGTAACTTAATAATGTTACTTTAGAAGAGCAAGTGAAGCACCATAATACTATTATGATCTCCAAAGATGAAAATGCTTAACTTAAGTTCTGTCTTAAACTTCATATGTATTGACTGGGAAGACTGCTATTTTCATTAGTAGTTTATACTCGTGCTTATTTTGGAAGGTATAAGTTGTTTTAAGCCTATTTTACACAGTCAAAATTTTCTTCCAATTTGTTAAACACAATTTCAGCTTTTGTGGGTAAAATTGTTGCAGTTTGGCTATAATTGGTGGAAGGAAATCGTGTGAAATAAATTAGATGAAAATTTTCACCGTGTAAAACAGGCTTAAAAGTCCACGTTTAGCTAGTCAACAGAACGTGTCGATAGATGGCCCATGCTAGTTTTCAACTCAACATTTCGACTCGTATAGCCCCAAGACGAATTGTCAACCCGAGGATTGTATCCATGGATTGCCAATCCGTCGTGTGTTTGGGATTAGGAGCCCGTCCTTCTTACTGACATCGGCTCCACTGATTGCACGGATTTGCGGATTGCGTATTCCACGGATTGCAATCAATTGTCAATTGTCGGCCAATCATCAAACAGATCGCGAACACTTGATTTTTTTTTCAATAATATCGCAGATGCACCGCCATTTTTTTCATCAGATTCTGACTGTCAGATTCTTTGAAATCCTTCTGCGTGTATCATTATTTTTGTACTCCGTGTAAATTAGCAGCAGAACAATTCCTTTTGCTGAATCGTTGTTCAATTCCACACTTGCTAAAATGGTGCGTGACAGGTTGAAGTTAGGTGATAAACACACTTGGTGGGCATGGCAACCAAAATCAAACGGACTCGCATTGCGCGCGGAAACCGGCCGTGTGGCTGGCCGATCCGAGGGATCCAATCTTCGGGCTGGAAATCCGTCGTGTATACGGGCTTTTATGCAGTCTATTATGAATTAGATAAGAGAATAAAGACATTTAAAAATACATAAAATATTTGGTTCTCTAATATACCCTGCGCCTATATACCCTATACACTGTACTACATTATAATCAGTGTGATAGAACACTGAAAATGATTTTTGCCTTATTCTAGTACAAATTGACACAGTTGGTAGATATATACTGGCTGTGGTGTTGCATAAGCATATATCAATTTCAAACTTTCACACCATTTTCAGCTATATAGAGTTATGAATAAACATTGTCTTGGAATATTAGACTGGAGCATGGAGAAAATCTGATCTGCTATCTCTTTTATTGGCCTTATGATGCGAGGAGTATAAGTATGTTATATAAAAAATGGTGATTAAGAAAAATTATAGACGGAAGGCAGTTGGCTGAAATGCAAGACCACATGACATTGCAAATCAGTTCTGGGGTACCATGATAATTGACCAAGAAATACATTTCCAAGCTACATGGAATTTTCAAAACTGTATACACAACAACTTTCTTCCGAATTGGTCTGCGTTGCCGCCAAAAACCATTGTCAGCCGAATTCCTGGGAACTGCCTCCCCTGGTTTCAACACCTCTATGAGAACATGGCAAATATGAATAGGAATTTTTAAAAAAACTGTTAATAACTGGGTTAAACTGCTGAAAACTTCACTGATACTAAACTGCAACAGTTTTTTTAAAAACTATAGTGCTGAAATTAGTCAGGAGATATGAGTCTCAAAAATTTTATAATGAATAGGAATTAATTAACAATGGAAGTAAAGGTGTTTCCAGCTTTCCACTGATTCGTGAATCTGGGCCCAGGTAGTATAATTTTTGTGGTTTTCCGGAGATAGGAAAAAAGGCACACTGATTATGACCCGGGGTCTTGCGATCTTGACCCCTTTCAGAGTCCAGTCGAGTCGGATGAATCACATGACAGTTCAAACCGTTCGTATTTTCAGAGGGACGAGCTGTAGGGCCAGTCTGTTATCAATGCTAGCGCGAGTGAGCTGCCTGATTTGTATGCATTTGGCAGCTCATATTACTCATTTTTAAATATATACTAAGCGATTATGCTTCGGTATTTTACTAAGACTACATGAGACCTCAGGTAATAAATTTTAAAACAACTTAAAAAACTGTGTTTTTTTTTATTACTTCAGCCAAAACGTAAGTAACATCTTCATGAAATGCACTCCGGTAGGATTAGCTGGCTGTCTAATTTTGCGCCAGTTTTCTAACATCGTTATTTGATTTATTGGAGGCAATAATCTCGTATTTTGTATTTTTTAACCTAATAGAAAGAAATTATGATTTTTTTCCAATGACGAAAACTTTGTCCGACAGCCAGTGGGTAAATTTCCGCGGGAGTTTCTATTAATTTCTTGATACTGCTACATTTGGGGTGGATTAAACAATTAAGATGCCCTACCTTTTAAATGGCGTTTTACCTGTGAGTGTAAGCCACATTTAAATTAAACACATCCCAGCAATTATGCTTTGGAATTTTCTTAATGTGAATCTAGTGGCAGCTGGAAAAACCCCCCCGATTAGTAGATTAATGTTATTACTGCAGTCAAACTGTAAGTCACAGAGACACCAAATTTGGGTTCATTCCATAGAGAATTCAACTAGCTTTCTGACAAAATGTATTTGAAGTTTAAAAACTCGTAACTTTTTGTCATATTCAGGTTTCGCATTAAAAAAAAGCGATGTTATGACAAAAAAACTAAGTTAAGCAAAATTTCATTGGAGTAACAAGTTTAAATACATTTTGTCAGAAATCCAGTTGAATTCTCTACGGAATGAACCAAGTTTGGTATCTCTGCCACTTACAGTTTGACTGCAGTAATTAAAATAAACTCAAAATCGGGTGAGTTTTTCCAGCTGCCACTAGATTCACCTTAACACAACGTTTAGACGTGTAGATTCGTCATCTTCAGATAGTCGGTAGTTATATTGCAACTGCATGTTAGGGTTCTTGTAGGTTGTGACGAAAGCTATGCTTCCATGAGAAAAACGCGACAAACACGCTTTTTTCTTCTTGTCGGCTGTTGTTTTTCAACCAATCAGGAATGCTAAATGGCAACAATGTTGACAATACTCGTACCTGATAAACTAAACATCCATTATGGTAGGAAAATCGCTGCAAATGTCGCAGTGGAAATATGATGGAAATCCAACTATACGGCCTTGGAATGAACGTACCAAAACGTCCGAAACGCTGCGTTCGTAGAATACCGGAACAACCTTCGAGTGTTTTAATTAACTTTATTTCCTATTGCAGCACTGAAATAGCTAAAAACTCTAAAGTATATTTTGTAATTACTTTTTTGAGACTCATATCTCCTGACTAATTTCAGCACTATAGTTTTTAAAAAAACTGTTAATAACTGGGT
>QKMV01002775.1:0-12605 GCA_003287335.1 Lednia tumana
TAAAAAAAATTATGTTCTTAACCAAAATAGTACAGAAAGTAGGAACCATCAATATTGCAGGGTTTATGAACCAACCTGGCCACAGCATGATGTTTGAAGGGTCCAGACTCTACTGCCTCCATGCGGTCTCTTACGAACTGCCTGGATGGAACGAGTAGATGTCCATAAGACAGCTCCACCCCATCCTGGCTCTTCTCGATGCCAAGCAATGCAAACGGATCAGCGACATCATCGATGGCAGACAACGGGCGGCCCCCAGAAGTGTTTCGGCGTCGGCCACCATCTTTTCGCTGGTTGCTTCTAATGGGAAGATCAATCAGAATTGAAATGTAAGGTGAAAAAGAACCATGTCTAAAATAATTTATAACTTTTTTATTTTTTTATTTACCTTCTGTACGGCAAGATAGAGAAGATGACGAAAGGAATCCTCATTGGCGAGACAAGAATCAGTCGCTCATCTCTGATCTTTTGTATCCGGCCCGGTCGTAGGAATCGAACTTCTTTGCAAGGTGGTGGAGCATTTTCCAGGATAGCTATGGCTGTCTTTGCACGACCTTTGAATAAAACAATCGTACCGTTACCAGCCTATCTAGTTTTTGAGATCGTTTCTTTAAACCTTTAGGAGCACAACCCCTGCTCATTAACCCTTCCACAGGCCTGGAGAAAATTTCAATTTGAAGCTACTGCCTCAAAGCCTTGGTACAGACTAGTTACCCATTTAAGTTCAAGCAAAAAATCGCTAACTGAAAAGTTTTGTGCATTTGCGCATTGCAAGTCAATGTAAATATAGTTTGTATTTTCAGGCGGGCTGGTGGGGTTGTCTCATACCATTTAAAATACCTATTGTTAAGATCCCAAATATAATTGAAATAATGAATGCCATTAATCTTTGGATTTTACTGGTTACCTTAAACCTCCAAAGTTGTTGATTACAATATTTGCGATTTGTGTCTTAATTTTAAGTTATTTTCTGACTTGCTTTAGGAAGTGGTTGTGCGCTACTGGCTATGACAATTTATATTAAACTGGAAAGGATACATGAAAACTGTTAATATGAGTAATACCTAACCTTTGTTTGATCCTAGACTCTCACTGCTGCTTTGATGGTGATGTTTTTCATCTCCAAGAGATGTCTGATGCATGAGACGGCGCTTGTGATTCGACAATCCAGCCCCAGGGAAACGCCGGTCGGAGGCATGATCACTTCCAGATGTATTTGTTCTAAAATGACAAGGTAATCAATAATCAATCATGTATAGTTTAATATGGAATTGCACTGATACCTAAAGATAAGGCGCAGGTAGGAACCTTGGGTAGTGGGTATAGGTAAACCAAACCAAAGATGTGTTCGGTGACATAGTTTAAAAATCCCTCTCTCCAAATTGTCAAAATGGCGCTTGTGTGAGAGTAGTCGTTGGACGTTTGACGAGCATCTTTTACTCCAATAACAATTAACTGCGATTGATCAGTATCTTAACTAGAAAATATTTTAAAACTGAATAGGTTTAATCAAACTACTTCAAGATGTCGGAGAGAAAAGTGTTAAACGTAAGGCAAACCGAGTTTCCATTATATTAACCTCACTTTTACTGTTTTTTGGGGTATTATTTTCGAGTTAAGCTAAGAACATATTCGAAATTTAATATATTGACGTGATTATTTTTCAGAAATACTATCCACCGGATTTTGACCCGTCTAAAATCCCGCGCATGAAATTGCCAAAAAACCGTCAATACACAGTACGGCTTATGGCTCCCTTCAATATGCGTTGCGTCACGTGTGGTGAGTACATTTACAAGGGAAAAAAATTCAATGCTCGAAAAGAAGACGTTGAAGGTCAAGATTATTTGGGCATCCGGATATATCGGTTTTACATCAAGTGCACACGTTGTCTTCAAGAGATATCGTTCAAAACCGATCCCCAGAATACTGACTATGAAATTGAGGCAGGAGCCACACGGAACTTTATGGCTTTAAAGCTGGCAGAAGAGCAGGCACAGAGGGAGGAAGATGACCGAATTGAAGATGAATCAACAAATCCCATGAAGGTATTTTTTGATTATTGCGCGGCTGCCTTGAGATCGAGGGGTCCTAGGTTTGATGTTGCTTAACTGTGATTTGATTCCCCATGACAATTCCAATAAATGCTTGAATCCTCTACCAACAGGCACGGCCTACCACTTAAATGTTCTCCTTTACATTCCAGAATCTGAATCTCAGAATCAGAATCTGTAATCAGGCTTCAGAGCTTGCGTAGTCTTTGAGGTGTCCAAAACACTAATTGTTTTGCTTTTAAAATAATTTGAATGGGGATTCTAAATAGTCCTAAGACGCTTATTAACAGCAAAGTCATTTAATTTCAGCTGCTTGAAAATCGAACCAAGCAATCAAAACAGGAAATAGAACTTCTGGAGTCTTTGGAAGAGTTGCGAGACTTGAACAGGCGCCAGAGAACAATTGACTATGACCAGATGTTGACCAAATTTGACACAAAAGAGATGGAGAGACAGGTTATTTTAAAACAAGAAGAAGAGGATGAGAAGTACATAAGGTATTGTATTATTATTTTGATAAAATGAGATCGTGGACAATTTAATAGAAATAATTTTGGAAGGAAGTTGATAATTTCATTAATTGCATACTATTATTTTCAGATCTGTGTTTGGAGCCGGAGGGTCGAAACAGAAAGTTGTTGAAGAAATAGTGGAAGACGATGACTCGGTCATTGACACTACAATTGAAGAAGGCACATCGGAATATGAACCTGCCCAAAAAATGACAAAGCCATCTGAAACTGTAGTTTCTACTCAAATCCAGAATGCAGTAACATCTGTGCAAATACAGGTAAGTCGAAGGGCTTAACGTTAAACTAGCCCGATAAAAATTTTGAGGCTAATAACTAAGTCAGAAATCACTATAAAATTTCAGCAACAAGTGTCCACAGCAAGTCCCATCAAAAAGGCTGTGACTGTACCATCTCGCAATGTGGGAGTCATCACGAAGAAAGGTGGACTTTCTGGGCTGGTGCGGCTCAAGCAGCTGACTTCTTTGGGACGAGAGGAAGATAAAAAAAAAATAGAACAGATTCCAGTTGCAACACCTCAAAATGAGCCTAAAAAAACTGTTGCTGGAAATGCAGTGGGCAACGGCCTTTCTTTACTTGGTTCTTACTCAGGCACTGACAGTGACTCAAACTAAAATATCTTTTGCACCGAATTATAATATTATCAGAAATTATTTATGAAATTATTACCTACCTGGTTACAAAAAGTGTATGTACTATTTGATGTTCATTTGGTAATTAAAAGTAAATAATTGTTGTTCAAAGTTGTTTCATCATTCACTACACATTAGTGAGTGTCCTTACCTTTCTCGGAATGGTAGAATGGATACGAGATTTCGCAATATTTGCGTTTGATCCTGCTCGACTAACTTTGATGGCGTAAGCGTTCTGTCACCTGCGCTTGATTCCAAATTTTGCCGTTCAGGTGATTGATAAGTTTTTTCACACACATTATTCTGACTTTCTGCAGATTTATTTGCAATGTTTTCTGCATTCACTAGGGAATCATCTTTACAGCTGTCAGTGACAGTAGAAACCACACCACTCTTGTTGAAAAGAGAGGCTTTGGTGTCGTTATGGGTACCATCGAGTGAAATATTACTTAAAAATGTTAAAGCAGCAATCCTCCTGCGAGAGAAGTCTCTCTTCCTATTCGCGGCCATAAAACAGTCAATTTATTTAAAACCCCCTTCCTTCTGACTACATGTAGGGCGCCATCTTGCCAGTGGCGACGGTTGGGAGGTAACGAGAGCAGTGGCGTGATCGTGGTAACATGGCGTCACCCGTGAGGGGACGTTCAGCTGACCTTTGTTAATTATTTTTGTTTATGAAATTTTAGTTTTGATACAATAATAAAATGTCTAACATGGATGTGCTAGGGGGTGCAGGGACAGGCACAAGCAACAGAACATCACGGTTTATGATGGAAGGTGTAGGTGCCAGAGTGATCAGAGGGCCTGACTGGAAATGGGGCAAACAGGTTAGAATCTTGACGTTATTTCGGAAAGCGTTCTAATTAACGCCCTAGCTGGTTCTATTTACACTGTTTTACTTCTAGGATGGAGGAGAAGGGCACGTCGGTACTGTCCGAAACTTCGAGTCTCCGGAAGAAGTAGTGGTCGTGTGGGACAACGGAACTGCTGCTAACTACAGGTGCTCTGGTGCATATGATCTACGGATATTGGACAGTGCACCGACAGGTAGGAGGAGAATCTGTTCCCAACTAGGGCAGGATTGAACTTACCTGTATGTTTTTTATAATTCTTCATTTGCTTTCAGGCGTGAAACACGATGGTACAATGTGTGACACCTGTCGCCAGCAACCAATTTTTGGCATCCGTTGGAAATGTGCCGAATGTGGAAACTACGATCTCTGCTCAATATGTTACCATGGCGACAAGCACCACCTTCGTCATCGTTTCTACAGGATAACCACACCAGGCAGTGAGAGGATGCTCCTAGAGCCGAGACGCAAGAGCAAGAAGATTGCAACTAGAGGCATATTTCCTGGAGCAAGAGTCGTACGTGGTGTTGACTGGCAGTGGGAGGATCAAGACGGTGGTAACGGAAGAAGAGGGAAGGTCAACGAGATACAGGATTGGTCGGCTGCTAGTCCCCGTTCGGCAGCTTATATCATTTGGGATAATGGGGCAAAAAATTTGTACCGTGTTGGGTTTGAAGGAATGGTGAGTGTGTAAATAATTTTTTGTATTACAAATTTAAGAGAGTATTTTACCCCATTTTTTTTGTAAACTGCACTGATTCAAATCCTTTGCTCTACTGTGTGTAGGCTGACCTGAAGGTTGTCAGTGATGCCAAGGGCCAGACTGTGTACCGTGACCACCACCCGCTGCTTGGAGAGCAGGGACCAGGGCGTTCGGGGCCCCATGGCCTCCAAATCGGCGACCAAGTCAATGTGGATCTTGAGCTCGAGATTGTGCAATCACTACAACATGGTCATGGGGGGTGGACAGATGGAATGTTTGAATGCTTGGGTAATTTGCAAATATAGTTTCAACATTTCCGTGGATATCTCTCGTTTTCTTTTCACTGCTTTTTGAAATATTTAGGCAGCTCTTACAGAGAAAATGAATGATATCGATGGTAAATATGTATCACAACTTCTAGAGCCTAAAGGCTCAGGTTGAATCCTGATTGTTTACTGTGTTGTCATTACTTGGTTCTTGCAGTCTGGGGTATAAAACTTTTTTACAGTAGTGTCATTACTTTGCTCACTACTTGTACTACTTTTATTTGAGTAAAAATGTAGTATCACTACTTACGCATTACTTTTGCGTTTCTTTTAGAAGAAAATACTGTTAGAAGATAGAAATTATATCAAATCGTTTTACATCGGATGAGAAAAGATCAGTTACGGTTCATTCATTGAACTATTAATAAATTGGGTATGTAGGTTAATTTAAAGTATCTTCTTTTAATTTACTCCTCCAAAGAAAATGGAAAGATTGCAGGAAGAGAGATAGGCATAACTGGTTTCAAAGCATTTCAATGGAGTAGTAAATGTGATCTGGATCCTATATAGCGGCCAATTTATAATTCCTACTACATGTGTAACCTTGCAAACTTTTCCTGCTGAATTGACCCTAAAAGCATATGTTCTTGGCTTTGGCTTCCAGGCACGACTGGCACGGTGGTTGGCATTGACGAGGACCACGACATTGTCGTGTCGTACCCAAGCGGCAATCGCTGGACGTTCAACCCCGCCGTGCTCACCAAGGTGGCGGTGGCGGCACCCGCGGCCGGTACCAGTGAATCTCAGCAGCAGTTTTCTGTGGGCGATCTTGTCCAGATCTGCAGCGATCTTGAGCGAATCAAGATACTGCAGCGCGGACATGGCGAATGGGCGGAGGCAATGGCACCTGTGAGTCTCATCTATCATCCCTTGTTTTGGTTCAACAGAGGTTTTCAGAGCTGTGAGTTGTTGGTTTAAATGTTTCAACTTTCTATTGTGTTCAAACAGTTGTAAAAAGTTCACAGAACATTCACAAAAAAGGAAACCGGTTTGAAGCAAAGAAAAAAATTCTTGTTTTGGCCTCGCCCCGAAGAAGCTTTCAGTATAGTTAGCGAAACGTTGGCAGTTTGTTTGTTAGAAGTTCTCGGCAGTTAAACCTATTTATTAATAGTTTTTTTAAAACTTGTGCTGAAATTAGGCAGAAGACATGAGTCTTAAGAATTTAATAATGTTTTTCATTCCTTATTCCTTTCTTTTTCATTAATTACTACGTACTATTCTTCAAAATACGGCACTTCAAATTCCTGTGTAAATCGGTCCCACGCCACCCGAGCGCGCTTGTTGCTCTCGTTTTCACGCAGCGAGCTTACCGCTGAATCGGGTCTAGCTCGTCTTATTCACTTTTCTGGGTTCTCGTAAGAAAAACAAAATTTGCTGCTTCCAGCTTAAATCGACTCAATTTGCGCGCATAGAGGAGGAGGCTGAGGCTGAGGTTTTAGAAGCCCTTTTTTCTTAAATTGGTTAGTAGAGTAGCGATGAGACAGAGACAGGCAGATCTCGCGAGACAGAGAAAGCTATAGCGGTCGCGCTTGCAAGCGTTGCCGTTACCGCGTTGACGAACGGCATGTCTGTCTCACAGCAATTATGATCACTAATCAGTAATCATTGCAATTAGTGACACAAAATACCATCGAAATTGAGGACAAAGAAAGATGTAACAATCACACCGAGGGCGGTTAGGACGCAATTTTTTTCTAAAGGCTTCTGCGAATTATTTCAAGTTTCAAACGCCCAATAGAGCCACCCTGCAACCGTGTAAGCCATGTTAGATCGCTAGCAATATTCTTATCGCTAATGCCATGTTCATTTTCGCTTCTTCTCTCGAGATTGTGAGTGTGGATTTTAGTTGTATTTCTCGCCAGGCCAGTTGTTAGCGAACGTGAACAGAGACAGTGAAGTATTAATTCGGGTGTCACTTTAGTAACAATACCAGTTAGCTCGTGTTGTTTTAAAAAAAGGCGTGACATTGTTCGACAGCTTCAAAGCGATAATATAGTTCCGATATATTGTGAGTGAATTCATACTAGTTTTAAATATTATATATCATATCATCAAAGAAATAAAAAATACACATTCTATGAAGTTTTGACCAACTAAATGAACATTATTATCCATGCGTCACTAATTATCTCAGAGTTTCTCCATTCTACTGATTTGAAATTCAATATGCACGTGAAACAACTATAATTTTCAGTTGACAAAGTTGTCTAAATTTTAGCTGGAACGCGTAGATTAGGTTTAAAATGGCCTTGGTATTATTTTTTTCTAGAGATTGGGCCCCCGGACCCTGTTTTTCTATTAGATTGAAATTCAGACCCCTACCCGGAAAACCACTATTTTGACAAAAATCCCCCGGATGGCTCGTGAGCCACCGGCCGTCCCTGTATTTGTGTGATTTTTGTGTAAAAATGTGCATTTAGAAAAAAAACCACTGGAAACCCACCCGTATTTTAGGTACCCATGAAGAAGTATCTCTGTGCAACATTTTCTATAGATTCCAATCAATTTCGGTTTTCTATGCAAAAAACTTATGGGGGTCAGATGGCCAAAACATGCGTTTTTTCAAAAAATCTCGCAAATTATTTTTTATGAGAAAACTAAAAAATTCCCTTACAAATTTCCTATGTAAACTAGACTCCTAGAGATTTAGCCTCCAGCTCTCATACGTTGTTTTCATTGCAGACGCTTGGTAAAATCGGGCGTGTGCAACAGATTTACCACGATAACGACCTCAAAGTAGAGGTTTGCGGTACTTCATGGACATACAATCCGATTGCCGTGACCAAAGTTGCCTCTTCGGATGGAACGGTGCCAGGTACTTCCAGTGGGGGTAAGTTTCACTGGCATTCAACTAGGCAGGGGTGACTTTAGCTATGGGATTGTGTATAGTTTGGATAACTATAAGTTTCAGCTTAGTTTCATCAAAACAATGGGAATTTATTTGTTTGAAGTTCTTAGCAGACCCAGTGAAATAATTTTTTAAAACTAAAGTTTTGATTATCGGCATCAAAAATGTTTCACAAATTGGCGGTTGTTATTCAGAAAGGCAAACCTTCTGCATGATTATTAGATTTTGAATACCTGAAGCCACCATAGATAGTATTTACAGAATTACCTATTGTCACAAAAGAAAAGAGAGCAAACCAGTTTTTATTCATGAAATGATTTCAACAGAAATTGAGCAGCTATGCATTCCTTAAAGGGAATTACCAGATATACAAAGAGAGAGAGAGGGGCAAATTTTTGCCACAATTATTCCACAATTCATTTTTATAGTCAATTTTTTCATCAAAAAATCCAGTTCATGATTCTGGAGCAAGGGACTCGAAACGAAAATTGATGGGACGGTTATCTGTTTCTTATTTATGTTGTTAGTAGTTTGGAAAACACACAGTGTTTGAACTGATCCAAACATTATTTTGTAAATTGGATATATTTTGGATCAAGCGGGACAAATGTGTGAACTTTGCAGCATGTCTTTGAAGGCCATGCAGGGATGAGTTGATACTTACACACTCGATTAGGTAGGAATTAAAAAGAAATGAAACCAAAATTACTGTCTTAATCAAAACATGTTTTTTGTTTTCCAGAACGCCTGAGCGCCCTGCTGAAGAAACTTTTTGAAACACATGTTTCCGGGGATGTTAACGAAGAGCTGGTAAAGACGGCAGCGAACGGAGATGCCCAGAAATGTGAAGAATCTCTCAAAAGGCCTGATGCGGATGTGAACGGAGTTTTTGCCGGACACACCGCTCTGCAAGCTGCAAGTCAGAACGGCCATCTAGAAGTCATCAAGATACTGCTGAGAAACAAGTCTGATGTGGAAATTGAGGTGAGAATGTCAACTTTTACTCGAGGCTATGTCACTAAAGAAAAGGAGCCCGTTTCGTAGTGTTTTCGCAGATTTTTCCTCTCACTCCTTTTTTATTTCCCGGCATTTTTTACAATCCTCTTATATAGCTGCCTATAGCTGCCTTTCATCTGAATTTATTCATCTGGCCCTCGCCCTTCAATTATTCCTTCCCTATGACACACTGAAACCAAAAAAAATCCTTAGTCCCAAGCGGTCGAATCTGTTGAAAGGAAACAGTTATTTTTGTTTGTTATTTATTAAACCAAGAGCGACCATGACTGTAGATTCCACTACCTTTAACACAATTATTGTGTCGACAGAAACAGCCGCCAAGTTATTGTCAACTAACTGCAATTAAAACAAACTTGATCTTGGCACAAAAAATCCCTGTAGGAAATACCGTTCAAAAATCGAGAAAAGTGCGGTTGTGGGCTGTATGATTTGTCAAAAGGTTGGCACACTGCTTGAAACTGCAAACCTCACAAATGAAGTAACTGCATACCAGCTTACGTTCCCAATCCTAACCCATTCGGTTATGAAATATACTAGGGATGACCAACTGCCAAATTGTCTTACAATCGAGGGGTCCTGCATTCGATGTTTTGACCGGCTGTCCTGGCTGGAGTTTTCCGTGATTTCCACAACCATTCCAGGCAAATGCTGGGATAGTTCTTCCACAAGAAAGGCATGGCCACCTCCTTTCTTGCTTCCTTTCCCCATCCCGACCCCACCAGTAGACTACTAGACAGCCTCGGAGCCGTCCAGTCCCCAGCTTCTGCCAGAAAGATATATATGTATTTAAGAAGTTATTGGTTTGTTAATTTTGTTTAATTTTGTTTACTAGTTGCTACCTAGGTCTAGGTTATTTATAGTTTCCACCAGTGGCGCATAGAATCAGTAGTTACTGGAATGTGAACATGAATAACAGGGTGGTGCGTACATTATATAGTTATAATAATTTAATTTTAAACACAGAATTTAGACTGTTTTTCAATTAATTTAGCCACAGTGGCAAAGTCCTGCCAAAAGAAAGTCATGTTGTGGTGTGGTATCTTGTTCAATAACCAAGTTTTGCGGCCTAGGACGGTGTGTCACTTTGGTATCTTAGGTCGGGAGGAACAACATATTATAGATTTGGTTTTTTACCCAATAAACTGGGTCCTGGAGGAACAGGCAGGTAGGTTGACTCAAGGCTGAGTAGCCGGCCAACATCTTCTGGAAGCACTGCAGGCTGGCTCCTGCTTGTCGCCTGCTAAGGGGCTCCCACTGGAGGCTGGCCAGGCTGCGAGGATTGAATTAGCTGTCGGCTTAGACTCGGGCACTATCCTTTCCACATAAAATGAGTTACGTATAAGTAAGAAAGTTACAGAGCAATTTACTTCAAGCTCAAGTATGTGTTTGAGGGTGCCCAGGCCTATAATGTGTTGGAGTATGAATTTAATCCGAGATAGCGAAGAAAAGACATGTTAACGAAAATTCGGTTTCTTCGTAAAAAACAGCGAGGTAGTATTAAATTGATATTGGCCTGGGTGTCCTAAAACAAATGTGTGAGCTAGAAGCTAATAGCTCGGTAATTCTCTTACTGATAACATCTTTTATACGGAAAGTGCATCAGCCCTATTCTAAAACAAAGGCTAATTCGATTCTCATGGCTAGGCTCCTGGTGAGGAGACTTGTCTGGTCCTGTGCCTTACTCCATCGCTGCTAGTCGTGCTAGACGTACAGAACTGTCTTAGTCTGTGCACCCTCCCAGCACCTGCAGTCAGAAGCAGTATGGGGTTCACACACTGCAATGCAGTACCTTTTATTATATGAACTTCTTTTCCACAAGAGCCATGTAATAGACAGGGAAGGAGAGAAACCCACTGCTGGCACGTAGCCAACTCTCGTCGATTAGCACCAAAGGACGCACGTTCCGTAGGATAGCGCAACAGCAGGATTCCTCCCCTAATCCTTGCTGTTGAAAGGTTGATTGCAAGAGAAGTGAAGCTGCTACACTAGCTTCAATCCCTCCAGCAGCTCTACAAAATAGAACTGGCTCTAGGGATGAATGTTCACCCATCCAACATCTGACCCAGCGTAATGTTGCTTAGCTTTGGTGATTCCAGAGCAACCAGTGTATCCAATATGCCAAACCGTTCGCCAAACCAGGAGGGTTCCAGGGACAAGTTGTAAAATGCAGCCCGCGTGTGTGCTTGTGCAGGACAAGGATGGCGATCGTTCGGTGCACCACGCGGCGTTTGGCGATGAGCCTGCCGTCATGGAGCTCCTTGCTCATGCCGGTGCCGACCTCAATGCCCGCAACAAGCGGCGCCAGACGGCGCTGCACATTGCTGTCAACAAGGGGCACGTTGGCGTCGTCAAGACGCTGCTCGAGCTCGGTTGTCATCCCGCACTGCAGGTCAGTCAGCAACGCTCAGTTTTCCCCTCGCTTTACCGGGTGGCATATTCATAAAACACATGGCGTTTGGAAGACAAGCAGACTTCCAGACACTCGGAGGTGGGAACATGTGAATCGGTTATGTTTATTCGGCATCTTTACTCGTGATTTATGCATGCTCCCTTGCAACGTACAAGCTCCAAACACATTTTCTGCACAATCTACAGGCTTGTTCTCAGTTCTATCGACTTTTTATTTTTTACTTTACCGAAATTTATTTTTATATCGTGTGAGCATTTAGTGCCAAGGGGCTGAAAATGTGTGTGTTTTTCACACAACATACATTTTGTTCGTATGTCGCCGGGTGAATGGTGCTGTGATGCTGAAAATGGTTTTCAAATTGGCTTTTCTAGCGGCTTTCAAATTTAATGGCATTGCTGTGAGTGAGTGAGTGGGATGGCAATTCTAATTTAGTTTAAATTTTTTGTCCGAGTATCAGAATTACCTACATGCCCTGTCAACATCCCTAAATGACACTGTCGAAATTATCGTTCTGAACATTTTCATGTGTAAATAACACACACAAAGATTGTTGCTTTTCAGAGAGTTACAATTTTTGTGATGCTGTATGAATTGGTTAAGATATGACTGTGAATTAAATGAAGGTTTTAGGTAGGTGCTTAAAGTTAAAATCGTCTGTACATCAGAGAAAATTATTTTGTAGGCTTTGAATAATTTCAACAATTACCTAATCACTTTTACGTAGTACCTTTCAAAAAAAGAAACATTCCGCATTGTTTATGAAGCCTCTAAATGACTAGATCTCACAATCCGGGTGTACAACGCACAGGATTCTTGCCTGCTGCCGGCTGGGTGGCGTCGGTTTTCAAACGAGCTGGTCGACTGCAGTCTACCATCTAGATTTTTTCAAGTAGGGCTTGATGGTATCTAGAAGAAGAATACTACAAACAAGGTGTCTGTTTAACCTGGAAAAAACCAAAAGGATTTAAAAGTCGTTAGGATTCATCCATCCCAACCTCAATTGAGCATGGTGTAGATATTTGAATATCAGCAGCAAAATTTTGCTGTATCAAAGACTGGCTCACTTTCGGTTGAATTGGTAATTTAGGCGGAGAATGCTCGACTGTTGGCTGTCTAGTCCTGTAGGAATGTAGGTAATGGTAGATAGATGCATAGATATAGATAGATAGATAGATAGATAGATAGATAGATAGATAGATAGATCGATAGATAGATAGATAGATAGATAGATAGA
>QKMV01002776.1:0-12604 GCA_003287335.1 Lednia tumana
TTAATAACTGGGTTAAACTGCTGAAAACTTCTAACAAATAAACTGCCAACGTTTCGCTAACCTTACTGAAAGCTTCAACTTGCCCCGATGAAGCTTTCAGCAAGGTTAGAGAAACGTTGGCAGTTTATTTTTTAGAAGTTTTCAGCAGCTTAACCCAGTTATTAACAGTTTTTTTAAAAGCTTCCATTATGTTGTTTTACCATTCATTCAATTTGTGTAAGCTATCGCAGTTTCTAGAAATAAATCCAATTTAGGATCAAATGCACATAAATGGCTCTCTGTAAGCAAACGTTCTTCGTTTGGTTTATCAACCACGAGAAAAGCGGAATCTCATGCGCAAACTTAGAGTCGAACCCGATCTAATTACATTTCAGCCGTCAGAAGCACAGTCGCTTAAAGTAGCTTGCATTTCACTGACAGAAACTTGTTTGCCGCTTGTTCGTTCGACTATATTGATCAAATTCTGCCTCTGAATCGCGCGTGTTTTATATTCTTCTATCAAAAAAAATCCTTGGAATCAATGAACTATAGTAATCAAATATTTTGTTCTCTTCTTCTTGTGCATCGATTCCATGTCTGCTAAACAAAGTTTGCTGAGAAAAGTGGTGATTTCGAAACACCACCTGAGGAAATACCGCCTTACCTCGTTATTCCGCCGGCCTGAAAATTAATTAAGCTTGCATCGAGTTTAACCTTGTAAATCGAGTGTATAAGTTAGGAAAACACCTGACGTCTTAGCCTTTTGTATAGCGCTAACGGTAAGGTATGGTTAAAAATTTAAATATGAACAATATAGTAAACCACGTAAGTGAATTTTAATGTTGTGACATTACTATCACTTAAAATGCTGAAAGTTACGCCCCATATCATAGTGTAAGGAATAGAAACTAGTAAGCCTATTTTGCCGCATAGAAAGTAAACTTTTCGAAACTAATTTCATATTCAGACGGAAGTTTGGAAATGTCTCAGCTCGTTAAATGTTCCATTCACTTTGACTCTTCGTTCCAAAAAATATTCAAATTCATTACTAGATATCCTACTTCTTTGAGTTTCGAAAGTGTATTTCTCTATTCAACCAGGTTTCGTTCAGGAATAAATTAAAAACTTTCCCAGCTCCTTTTTCGAATCTTCTTCGTTTCCATTCGTTTATATTTTCAAGGGCTTCAGAGAAAAAACTCTCCAAAAACGTGACAAAAGTGCGTTGGAGAAGGACCCAACGATCTGATTATATACCTTCACAGCTACTACATGAAAAGAGTGAGAATACTCTCAAGGTGATTCATAGCACCTTTTAGATATTAGAGACTTTTTATTGTTGATCAAAGTTTTCAACTTAAAGTGGATTCTTTATTATTGCTGTAAATCACCGAAAAATCATCTCCCACAATCAAATTTCGCGTATATGTTGGTTGTCCGTTCAGTTCAGCACAGTTAAGAGCGCCATCTGCAATGGTGAAGAAAAGTGTACCGTAAAGCTATAATGGAACTGCTGTCCAAAAAAGGACAATATTAACTTACTAGCCTGCTATCGCGCGCCAGTTGGGCGGCCACCATGTCTGGAGTCAGCCCCGAAAGACACTGGATGGGATGGACTAGCACATGGATGATAAGGAGGCTGACTTTTATTACGCCTTTTGGAGATTGCTCTCTTTTCATAATTATCTTGCATAAAGTCTATACAGTGAGGGATCACACGCCGTTACACCTACAAAAAAGGCCCTCTAGCCATACCTTCCTGTGTTCATTTCCACGATCACTCCTGGCGGATAAAGTATGTTCTCCCAGTAAATAGAGTGTATCGAGTATCGTAACACCGTTCTCACATTCACTTGCGTACGGTGCCACCTCGTTTTGCATTTCGGGAAACTTCCCGTTTTTCCACTTGTACGTGCGTGGCCAGAGGCAAGAGCATTCAGGCAACCTTATTCTATGGTTCGACATTGGGCCGACTAAGATTGTCTCTCTCGCTCTCGCAAATGTAATGACGCCTACCAATCGTATTTCCGGATGTACCGAGTGACGTAGGCACCCCGAATTTTCGAAAAAGCGCTGCCAATGGAGCGAGCGACGACGTGAGCGTACAAAAACAAAAGAAAAAAATCGGATTGTTTGAATAATGACAGGGTGGGGGGGGGGGGTCGATAAGTTACTTTGTAGCAAATGCACCTTGCCGCGGGTGCTGCAGAGTAATTTAAAACCTGACCAGGGTGTCTTGGCTTGAAAGATTATCGTTAATGGGAATTATAGTTCCCATTTGCTTTATGGGGTAACAAGAATTCTCGTCATAGAGAATCTTACGAGACCATGGTACCCAAAGACGACTCCAAGTCATTTGGAAAATGGGTGGCCTTGCGGTTTCCTATTATTTCGTGTTGAACGGATACATACACAAACATACTCATACATACTCATACATCATACTCATTCATGATTCATCCATGCTCATAAATATTGACAGACGATTTTACTTTTTTGGATTGCGCAAATAGAATCCCCTTGACTAAGGTAAAATGGGAATTAAAGTGCTTCTATAATATAGGTATAAGTTCTTTAAACTTTTGATTAATATTGTACTGGTGTATACAATAATTATAAATAACGAAGAAATTGTTTTCAGAAAACCAATTAAGTAACTTGCGTGGTTTGAAACTTTTTCTCCCTCCAACTCCGTGCGTACCACTGAAGACTCGTACCACCACCATAGAGCTCAGTTGTGAGTTAAGTTCGTATTAGATGTACGCACACAATGCAGATCTTGTTACGTCTCATGCGTCACGACTCATGACTCACGACACGCAAACGCTACGCACTCGACTGCTTGAGAATCACAACGTGTTTTCAGCCAACAGTGCACCAGCCGCGAGTATACGCACATACCTACTATTCCGCCAATGTAATTATTTCTGAGGCTTGATACGCACTTCACGCCCGTAATGATATTAACGAGAATCTCGACGAACGAATGCAAGCTGGATGAGCTCGAAGCATTCAGCTATGACGCATCGTCAATGAGCGACGATATTCTATAGAAATGTTAACCAGAATATCGTGATAAAAACGCCCACTCGAGGTGAAACACATTTAACATGTGAAAATCTACAAGATTTACCAAGCGCGACAAAAAACTCTTTTCGGTTTTGGAATGTTGGTTTATACAATTTGTTGGCTTTTTTAGTTCAAACACGTTTGCAATGGGAAGTTTGTATTTTTATTTTTGCAAACTCTGGTCTTCGTGGCAGTCGTCCAATAGTAGTTTAACTAAATGTCAAAGGGTCTACTATTTTCCACGTTGAGAAATGTGTAAAAACGTGGTGATTTTTCGAATTCACATGCAATTTGACATCTCTGAGTGTGAAAATCTACCACTAAAAGCAACCTATGTCTGTTAAAATAAGCACCATTTACAATTCATAAAATATTGACGCTTATCACAATAAAGTTGAAGATAAGTTTGGAGGGAAATAATTACATATTATCAACGATGCAGGGTGGTCGTTGTCGACGTCCGGCGTCGGTACGTAACGTCATCGAGACTCGGGCGTCGCTTTATGGTTCTATCCACCCAGTCATAAAAAGAGGATAACTCTGTAAAGTAAACGGGAAATAAAAGATAGACATATTTCCCGGCTGGAATATACTATCTGGAAAGTAGAATCTTTTCATGCGACATTGTAGTGAACTGGACGTCCTAGCTCCGAAAAGATATTATGTAGGACATAGAGGAAACTCTTGTCATGCTCTATCAAGATTAATACCATCGCTTTTATCTTTATTGGATATCACCTCCTTACGTGTTCAATAAATCGTCGTTACTTATTATACACACAGTTCACGCTTTTTTAGTTTATCGAGGAAAATGGCGATAATAATTTACAAGTTTCGAAGATTATTTAGTGCTGGTATAGTGTTTTTCTTGCATAAAATGTACAACCTAATTCTGGAAACCTATTCGAAGTAAATAACGAAAAATTTCACAACTACATGGAAAAAGTGAAATAGGCCATGCACGCAACGTCAGGAGTTTTCTATGACCGAATCTTTGGTATGTAACGGACAATGGCTCTTCATTGCGTGTGACGACATAAAGTGGCAATATTACCAAAACTGCAAAAATACCAACAGCATTTCAAAGCTTTAAAAAGCTGAGAGAGAATGATCAACGAAACGGTTAAATTATTCTGTGCATACATCGTGACTTATCTGTGTCGGATCGCGTAATTGCATCGTCACTTATCATATCACGAGTTCTCCTAATGCGAAGAGTGCAAAGTGATTAATTATGATATTAGCACGCTGTTTTACGCTTTGTAGGTCATAAAATGAATTACACCAGTGGATTTGATGAAGTATTACTCTTTTATGCAAATTACCATACTGTGCAATTAGATAATGCACATATTCTATCGTTAAGAGTTGTCTTGAACTATTGGGGATGGGTCTCTCGTAAAATAATCTTAAGTAAACAAACACAGAGGTCTTCTAATCAAGAGAGTTCTCTCTTTTTAAGACTAAATAAAAGTGAAAAACTTTCCCGCAAACGGATGGGAAAGTTATGTTAGAATTATTTCTGTTTCTGTTTGGGGTTGTTTGATAACTTAACTGTTTCAAATAAAACGAATACAGCGAACAAATTATTAAGGGTCGGGAAACACATCTTCATTAAAGGACTTAAATAGCTCCAGAGGTAATATACAAGGTGGTAAACTCAGGTGGGGTATGACTTAACGTTATTAAAGTAACTTTATAGCTCGAACCTTTGAGGCCTTCGGTTAGTCGAAGTACCCTCTCTGATAAGTTTTCTGCCTTAGCTTTTATGTGAGTAAATTATTTGGATAAGGTAGATCCTAGATGATACTATGTTTCATTTTATGAATCACGATGTATTGAATTACGCGTTTTGGGTATAATCAGTAGTATCGAATACCAATTTATAGCGTAGAAATGCCAGCAAATTAATTTTCATGATAAATATTTCTTGCGTGCGGGAAAACTTGAGTCAAGTATAAACTTATACAACAGGGTAGCTATACCTTCTTAAAAATTTCCCAACCTAAATGAATACGGTGTTATCTTTTTAGTAAGACATGCATTTAATCGTAATGTTTCATCCTCCGCAAGACTAAGTAATTGCAGCCTTTCTATCAATGTCCTAACTCATCTGAAGTGATATGTTAATTAATTCCCGCCTTGATTCTCTAGTGGGCGTCGACTGCGTCGAGGACGGCGCTTTCTACAACAGTGTGCGACTAGCCATCTTGCTCTGGCGTGCGCTAAAATCTAGAGTGTCTTCAGCAGCTCATCCCTCATCTTTTTATCTTTTGGTCTCTTGTATAAATCTTTTCTTGCTTTTTTCCTTCTGCTATGATGTGGTATTCCTGAACGTGCTATCGCTCTATAGCGCTTTGGTAACAAGTAGCGAACTTTGGAGTACGATCTATCGATCGTTGGTATGGTAAGGTTTGGTGCAAAGTTTTCTCTTGCCGTCAAGTTGTAGCATGATGAAGAAGAAGGGCTTGAGTTTGTCGGGCAGCCGCATCCCTGCTCTCAAGTTCTCTGCGTCTTCCGTTCCTCTCCTCCGGAGCCACACATTTATCAATCCAGTCAGTCAGAGCCTGGAAATTACACTTTGGGAAGCGCCGGGAAGCAATAAAATCAAACTCGCTTCTCGCTGTTGAAACCCTCAAGCTCGCGCCATTGGTGAATGTATGTAAAAAGTAAATTGAAAGTAAATGCATCTGTGGAAAGAACCGACGTCTACACTTTTAATCTAATGCATTTGTGAAATATTTTAGTGCAAACATTTTTCTAGCTTAAATGTACCATAGCATGAAATTGCATTCCAAAATGTTTTCTTGTTTTGAATATTAATAAAAAAAAACCATCAATCGAAACGAGGAACGGCATGATGTGCACTCGCCGTATCTTAAAAAAAAAACCCAGATGTACCGTGGTATAAACAACGGGTAACGGCATATGTTTCTCTTGGCATTAACTAATATAAACCTCTAGTTGGCTTACTGATATTTTATTCATCAATGTGTGCTTGGAAATATCTTGGCCAATATCAACTAAAAAACCTGGGCAGAAGTGGGATAAACATGCAGCGTTGGTATACCTAGAATGACTTGAATTTATTGAACGATCCTCTCAGTGCTTGATCGTGGAAACTGCTTCGATGTGCTCACAGCTGGTAAGTATTTTCCCACCCATGCACATTTTCAAGGAAATTGTGCATGTCTGCATCTAACGAAAGGAAATCTATATCGAATGCATTTGGTATAGTGCAAAACGCGAGATTTTTGAAAAAAGTAAATTCGCGCGAAGGGTTCTATTGAGTTCAATTTTGGTTCACGATTTGAAGGAATAAAATTCCTTTATACGATTGTATACTCTCTTACCTATAAATACCTACACACTTGAGTTATACCGTTGGTTAGTGTAAACGTAGAGTGCAGATGTCTCTTTTCGTCGGCTTCAACTTTGCCCTACCATCGCGGCCCAGCGGCCAGTTCGTGGTCGTCCAAAGGCTTGGAATTTTCACGGACTGGCCCGCCCTGAACATTTCCTCTAAAATTAAATATGGTCTTTAAGCCCGGAAAAGTCTGAAGACCTTAGAGCGCCCGAAAACCCAAACCAGCCCGGAATGAGGAGACGACCGAAAGTCCGAAAAACCCAAAATGGCTTGCAGCACGTGTAGTTTGTCAGAGATAATTTGATTTTTTTTTTACTGGTTGCCAGAATTAATAGTGGGGATTTGAAGACAGGCAAATATATTTGTTTTTCCATTATCTTTGATGCGTAGCATATTTCAATTGTAGTCATAGAAGATTATTATTGAACATAAATCTGTCAAAAATAAGTGATAATTGCGTGATAATTGCGAAAGTCAGATATCTGAAGAGTTAATTAGAAAGCCACAATGCTGGAAGTCCGAATGAAATTGCGTAGCTTCCTCTGAGAGCTTTAAATGAGAAGCCCAAAAAGTGAAGCCCGAAAAAGCCCGAAAAAGCCCGAAAAAGCCCGAAAGTTTGACATCTCTGATCGGCCGACTTCGTAACTTAGAGTCTGGGCCAGGCTGGGTAATTCCCTCCATCTCAACGTTCTAGCTTTAATACAGAGTACATTTTAATGGTACTTTAATCCTCCTTACTTATAACCGCACCTTTCACCGAACGAACGCTTGTTTATACATACAAAAAACGGTTTTTCACTTGAACTTGGCAACATGGATTACGCGTTCTGGTGTTCCCGTACGGTTGTGGCTTATTGTGATTTTCTCAAAAAGGGCACGGCCGTCTCTTTACTTGCTCCCTGTCCCATTCCCATTCCCGATAACGCCCCCTCCCCCCCTCCCGCGCCCCTGTCAGGCTGATAAACAGTCTTGAGAAAATGTGGTGTTCCTGCAAAAATTTCCTTATTTCTGCCAATGTTTGCTAGTCGTTTTGAATTTTAGTCAATACTAATTGACACGACAGCTCAATACTATACCACGCACTTGGGGTTGGTGGCTGTTTGGATGTGAGACTTTTAGTTTAGTGAGTTTAAATCGATAACACATACGGATAAAACAGGGTGAAATACTCCTAACACATTATGTGCCGTTGGCATATTCACGCACATTGACAACATCATCCCTAATCTTCCCAAGTAAATCCTATAACTACCATGTGCGTACGTATAGAGTGTTAGCAAACATCCTACCAAACGTGATTAAATAAATGCTCCGCTACTCCAATGTTTCATACGCAAATATGGTGGAATGGCGAAAATCTTTATAGCATGGTGCAGGACAGGAATTTTCTGTGTGCAAATAAAGCGCATCCTATTCCTATGACGATTAAATGATGACTAAAATGATATACCAAGGTTCTTTTATTATGACATTTTTGGTGTAAAAACCTTCCTTGTAACGCAGTTGGAAACTGAAGTGACGTTTTAGTAGTTTTCCTCCAATTGAGAAGAGGCTATTTTAGGGGCCAAACTCTCTAAAGGCCCCCTTTAGGGTGAGAATCTCACTTCAGAAAAGCCGTTCAAAACACAACTCATCAAAGCATTCGCCCACCGATTCTGAAAAACGGCGTCACTTAGCAGGCATCGTTGATTAAAAATGCATTAGAAAGAAAATAAAATCTATATAGCATGGCTCAATGGCCAACAGACAACAAAATAATACACATTGCCACTTATCTTCGCTTGTCAAGCATCATCCACAACCAGACCCTTCTCAAGGGGGGTGTGGGAGAGGGGAGAGTAATGTCATTATGCTAATTGGTTTCATTATGGCCGCCTACGTTTGACCACCCACGGCGTCTTCATGGGCTTACTTTGCGCCGTCTTTCCCCAACGTATATTTCTTTTGACTCTAAAGAATTGCGTAGAAGGTGTCCGTAGGGCGTCCATGTAGGATACCTGACTAGTGACTCGAGTCTGTACAGTTTCAAGCCCACGCTTTGGTCGTTATTGGGCCACGTAGCTCAAAAATAGCCGCAATATATACCTACGGTGGGGTGCTTGGTTATTAACGTGACTGTAACACAGAGGCGCTGTTATGCCAACTGGCGGGCGACAAACGCTATTGGTGTCCGAAAGCTCGTCTGGCTACACGTGGACGGAAATAAATATGCTTCAGTTTTACGGGCGTAGCAGTTAAGACTGCGAACTCTTTTTATTTTCGTAACAAAGATTTTGGCAGATTGTAATTTCATAGCCAATCAAAAATTGTATTGAAAAATGCATTGCGCTGTTACATTAGTAAACATGTCGGTGTTAGCTGTCTTTTTACATTTCTAGCAGTTTGTTAAGTTGTTGATGATTTCAATAACTCGCAGAATTAATTGATGGATGAGTGGAACATTGATACATTAGAGGACCACGGTACGTCTGCAAGACTCGGGTTGTCAGACGAACGCAAACAGTTTATTTGGTCATGTCGCTCAAAAACGACGCACCGTTTACGAGCTGACGATGACGATGACGTATTATGGTGAATTGTTACACGATTCGTATAGATTTAAGAATCAACCACAAAAAAAACATCTTATCACTGCTTAGGCCGGTATTACAATGTCTAAACTTCTTCAGAACTATGATATCTTTGGAACAACGCAGCGGTCACCATGGTGACAACCAATCAGCTTCTTTTGTTTCCAAGTTGTTTGGAGTATAAAACACTTCGGAAGAAGTTTGGACATTATAATACCAGTCCTAAGACTACTCGTTCTATTGTTGACGTTTAATAATACAATGTGATCAACAGAAAGGGCCAGTTTATCAGTGGTCCGTTAAATCTTAACGGTCTATTAGTAAAAGAACCATCACATCTAATTGGATGTTGCCATGGTAATAAAAGTAAACGGACAGTCAGGTTCTTAACGGGCTACTGAAAAACCGACTCTATATTCATGATAGATATTCGTATGTATATTTCTTTAATACCGCTTTGAAAATAGGCTGTGGCTCGTGCCCCAATTAATTACATTCTTAGCCCGGCACCTCCACCATTATAGTCACCTTTATCTTATAAAGTCGATTTGTGGCTTCCAAATCCCGAAATATCGGAAACAGAAACGAAACCTTTCAGAATAATAGCACCGATCTTTGATTCCATGTTCACCGTTCACAGTGCACAAATTGGATTTCAGTTTAAGCCCCGAGCACCACATTTTGGTATTTTTCTAAACCGGATCGTCATTGTACGATTACAGTAGAATCAAGCCATGTGTACACCTTGGCCCTTGTGTTTGTAAGAGCTCTGGTGTACGTCAAATAACCCATTGTGCTATGCATTCTATTTCATTTTCATATTCTGTGTGGTAATGCATACATCATTTTATTGTTTGGGTCAAGTTGCATAAAATCCTCCGCAGTATTCCACTAGTGTGTGAGCGCATGAGCTCTTCACGCATTAAACCTCGTATATTTTATGTGCGTTATTGATGTGGCATATTCTACTTGTTATGCATGATAAATGTACTTCTGAGTTCTGGTGGTGTGGTGTAGAAAAACATTCAAATCTATTCAATCATACTATATTTTGCGATGTTTGCTGAAGACCAGCTGTGGTATAGGAAGTTGATTACGTAACTACAAACTCGTACTCTACTCCCGTACTTGATTAACCGAAATGTGCGCAGGGTAGTCTAGCTAGGAAAATGTGGGAAATATAATGGCTCTACTGGGTGAATGCTGGAGCGGTATTTGTGAAGTGATATGACGAATATTCTCCTGTTCACTCATGTTTACTCATGTTTACTCCCGTAAGAATGTATTTTAGAAATGGATATCACCCGTGTTATTCCACATTGATCCGTTTTTCCCAATACTTCTAAATAATATAAGCATATCGAATTTAATTTGCGGGTGGTATGAGGCAACATCTTTCCAGTATTTCATGCAAAGAAAATATGTTTGCAGCTCCGGCTCCATTAAAAGCATTTTATAAACATAACATTTACCTTAGAAAAGATTTGATTTATGCTCTGTTGTCGAGTGATTAATTGTACTCGCCTGCTGATTTATGTGTTGACATATTGCAATTTACTCGGAGCAGGTGCTTTTATGATAATGCATTATATTAACTCTAAATTTTTTGGATGAAAATTAGTTGTTTTTTCGTTCAACATAACGGCATCTGCTATTTTTCTGTTTGCTGTATTTTTTCTTCCAAATCATTACCTCCACCAATGATGCACGCTGAATGCTACTGGAAAGTTCACGTCGATGCATTTTTCCAATGGCGAAATACCCGCATGCAACTGTTCACGCCTGAATGCAACTCATACACACATCAGCTAGCTAATGTGTGATTGGCTGCGACTGACGGAGCAAACACGCGTGATGACTTCCACGAGCCTCATGCAAGCGCACGGCCAAATCACGCACTCACATTTTAACGGGCTCCATTATCGTAACAATACCGACGCCAATGCACAAGTAAAGAGCCGAGTAGCACAGTTGCGTCGTTATCTTCAAGTTAACGTCGTCGTCTGTTAAACGTTTCTAAGAATAGATCTAAATGACGTTTACGCTCACATTTTTGCATGCTATATAAATCATTGTATCGTGCGGACGTGTAAAGATTTCGAAAAATGATTTCAATTATTACACGTATGGCGGTATGAGTAAGCTGTAAGGTATAAGCGATGCACTTCGTTGTCCTTGATTTGTGTAACATGTTTGCATAATTGTACCAATTTAATCGTGAGGGAAACTGGATTGAAAATTGCACTTAGGTTAATGAAATTAAAGCAGCGCCGTCATGGTTAACTATGTTTTTTTGTGCATAGAGCAACAAAGAAGCAAGGATTTCTATTAGGAAACTTATTTTAGTTCTATCTTTTCTCTTTTCGGCGTTCTAATTAGGAAACCTTTCTAGAAATGCTTGAAAAAGAGTCATTTCAAATCAATTATTCAGCGAGAAGAGTTCAGGGCAGCACAAATAAACGACATGTACAAATGAAATGCAATTAAACCATGGCGAGTAAAATCACCAATGGCGAATTAAGCAGCCATTTTGTAGCTAGATAATGTGATAATGTTAAAACGAGCTCATTTCAAACCGTGTGTGCATTGACGTTCACGTCTCCCCCTGTGTTTTCGTACGCTTGCAGTAAAAAGTGCACTTGCACGGTGAACCAATGCATCAATTGTCCGCTAGCGCGCTACACATTTCTCTATTGCCCAGCAGACAAGCGGGCACGGTGAACACAGAGCAGTTTGAATCCCAGACAGGGCTGCCACCAACACCACGGTGTGGTCCGTTTCATCACACGTTTGTTTCAGCTAACACTATTACAGGTCCACCAACTAGCTGGCTTGTTTCTATGAAATTCAAAATTAGGTCAGGACTGACTTTTACACAAACACATTTTACTTGGCTTCAAATCGAAAATAACGGACAGGCACATAAAAAACAGTCAATTTCAGGGGATGTGTCATCTGTCAGATAAACCTATATTTTGCTAGCAAGCCACGGTAGCTCGTTACAAAGTTACCAATTTGTTTCCTACATGGGACTTGCTTTGCGCATAGTTTGTTAGTACGTTTGTATTGAACTTCACCACTTTGTCGAACCAACGAGAAGACCAGTTTAAATAGTTTATATTTGGCCTGAATAAACAGTTTTATCAATCTAAGGCTATCTGTAGCACCAAATCGTTTCTTTGATTGAACTGTTGTAAAATACATTCAGTGCCAGATTATTCGCGAAGCTATTTTAATTCCCAGCGAGGAAGTGAGGTATACAAGGATGAAGACTGATATGTGTTGAGTGGCATTTCCATTTCATGTGGCCATGAAGTGTATGGAAAGGCCTATGTGGTACTCGATGGTAGAAACTGATAATTGCGTCGTAAGAATTCGATGGGGGGGGGGGTGAGGTGGGTGGGTTGATGGGCTGAATTAAGTAGGGAATTAACGAATGATGAAGTTGATTATTTTATCAAAGGATTACTGTAGTTGAAACATTGTTGGTTTATATGGGAAGGTAAATTGGTTTCGTAGTTTTCCTGCTGAAATTCATGTGTAGCTTGATAGCTTGCGTCGCTGACTACGGAATGAGTTCAAATAACATAATTGGAATAATTTACAAAAGTATTTGATTTTT
>QKMV01002777.1:0-12602 GCA_003287335.1 Lednia tumana
TGATTGGATATTGCTAAGGTAATAACAAGTTAACGGCTTGTTAGTTTCTTAACCGGCTATTGAAAAACTGGCCCTAAATGGGAGAATGTCTACGCGGAAAAAAAAAAAGACGGGAGAAAACACAACCACGGTGAGTTACGTTTTGGAAACATCCGAAGTGTTGTTGATTATATGCTGGAAGTGAGTGAGACAGGAGGTTAAAGAGAGAGAGAGAGAGAGAGGGCTGAAAGTGAAACAAAACTCACCGTGGTTGTGTTTCCTCCCGTCTTTTTTTTTTTTTCGCGTAGACTTTTTAACATGGGAGTTGTAGTTCTTGGTAACCCTTTTTCTATGCCGGACCTATTTTATAAGCTTTTATAAGCTTTATTAATACTGTGAGAGATCATAGTGTGGTACACCCACAAAATAGGCTCTTTAGGTATGGACCTTCCTGTGTAAACTCCACTAGCACCCCTAGTGGAAAAGTATGCTCTCCCAGTAAATAGAGTGTTGGATGTCGCTGCCCAAACATGAACCCGAAAAGACCGATATTGTTTAGGGAACCGGTAACAGAACCGGTTTCAAACCGAAATTCAAAAGCTAAGTAAAACTGGAACTAGAATCGATATCTGGATGAAAGAAATGTTGTTCTTGTCAGTTACACAAATGTTCTGACGACTGGAATTTGAAAAAAATAATACGGGTGTAGAATGCCGAAAGACTGGAATATTTTGTGTCCGGATTGGAGAAGAAATGAGGTGGATCTTACGAACAGAAAAAACTTGTAAGCGCAAAGAAAGAAGATGTGTTGAGGTTTTGGCTAATGCCTTCTTGGATCGTAGATCTCCTACGTAGCGGCAAAAAATCGTCAGTAACCATCCATTTAAAAAATCGTCGTGTTGTGCCGCGTTGTGTATGCTTACATGCATGTCCACTCATCACGCGAGAACGCCGAATCGCACTGCTGCTAAATTTGCAACGTCACTCGGTGGCGTCCCCGGCCCGGTTTTAAGTCCACTTGCAGCACCCACATTTTTTGGAAAAAAAAAAATCTCCTACTGACGTTCTCTAGTGGCATTTCCATGGTTACGACGTTAACCATTGTCGCAAGAACCCATTTTTGTCCGGAAAAAGACATTATTTCCGCAGGCAAGAAGGCTGGGCCAGTTGTCAATATATTTTGTCGTTAAACACCACATAATTAAAAAATATATAATTCAACTGACAAGGAATAAACTTTTAAAGCCACTTACACGGCTAGTAATATTCTTAAAAATATAATTCAACTAGTTGAAATTGACTTTTTTGGCTAGAATCAGCCATGCATTTATTTCCTGTTCCACTCACACCCACTACAACAATGTTTCCCAGGCAATGCTTTGTACCTTTACTAATAAAAAATATAATTTTTGGAAGAATTCATTTCCAACACCAAAATTTTACAACTGTTCCCAACTTCTCGTTACAAAAGTCTAATTGAAAGTTTGCAGAAATAAAGATGACCAAAAACTAATGACTTTGCCAGGCTTTGAACCATCTTCTCTTGGACTACGGACATCATACTAAACGTTGTGTGGCATGGTATTGTAAAATAGATTCAATCATTGCCAAAACGAACGGCCAGTCCAGCGGTAAAATACAGCATCTACCAATTGGTATCTGCACAGCTATTTTGTGACTTAGTATGGTGTGATATTCATTTTCGGAACAGGAAAAATTATTTAAAAAGATCTTGTCCAGAAAAAAAGCAAGAAACTGGGAAAATTTGTCTCCGAATCATCTTTCCGAGTCATAAGTGTAAACATATTTATGTTGACTCCTGTATTCATAGGTATGATCTAATTTCATCCTCCATTTTGTGTGTTTACACTTCGATCTGATTTTTTTCAAATATAAAAACTAAAAAGCATTGTCATCTAAAATTAACGTATGGTTGACAAGGATAACCACTTATAATGATAAAATTTACGCCCGAAATATCGAACCCTATTTAGCTCAGTTGGCAGAGCAGTTACCTTATAAGCAAGAGGCCCGGGGCCCGAGTCCTCAAGTAGGCAGGTATTTTTGAAGTGATATTAATTTTCTTCAAGCCAAACAGATGTTTTTTTGTACAAAAATAGGCAAGTAGGTACTTGTGAAGTATCAAAAGTCTCAAATTTCCCGAAAAAGCTTCTTGGGATAAGATTTCACCCAGAATATCATGTTGTCCTCTTGTTAAAATTGGCACTAATATAGGATGCATGGATAATGGAAGCTATCAGAATTTATGATCTTTGGGAAATTTCTTTTAGAATTTCTTTTCATAGCTTATACGCAATAGAAGGTTACATACAGTTGCTGTCGGAGTCCTGTATCTCTTGCCTTCACCCGTCCTTCCAAAGGCAATCAAAGAAAGTCAATAGATACTGCTAGACGACCAGGTGAATTTCACGGCTTCTAAAACGTGAAAATCTCTGCCATTAATCGCAGCATGTGATTGACAGCCAGTGCTACCTTTGATTATATAGAGGTGCTACCCTCCGGCCCCAGTCGCCCTAAGAATTCCACCCTAAGAATAACGCTCTCTGACTAGATATCTGGTAGAGAGATCTGGCAAATGTCACTATAGGAGCCTCGCCTCCTAGGCGCACTACTTTGCTGCATTGGAGGTTGCAATTCATGAAAAATTCCTCTAGAATTGCTGCTCTATGAAAATTAACAGGAATCCGTAGCTGAAACAAGCAGGAATCCTGATTTCAGGCAACGGGGGTCATATTAATAGTACTAAGAGGTCACAAAATTTTTAACATCGATTTAATTTAAATTTTCCCTCATACATAGGTATGCATTTAATTACTAGCGAGATTTAGTTGTACAAAAATGTATTAACCACTACTTATGTGTAACAGTAGGTTCTGTTTAATACAGCTATGTATTTAGAATAGACAAAAAGAAAGATTGTGATATTTTAGGTAATGTATCACAGCCATGATTCCTTTGTACATATACTTAATTGTTCACAAATTACATACATACTTATTCCGTAATTGCTGACATCAAATAAATTATTCAGTCATGCACGGCATACAAATTAGATGTATATAATAATAATAAATATTACTAATCATAACAATGTCAATTATTCTATACCGAATGTGTATACAATATACATTTCAAATATAAGAAGTCCTGTTACAACCCCTAGGTTACTGGCACACCCGTTGGTCGATCCAACACAATATAAACATCAACACTTGATATTAATATTCACATCAACACACAATAAGTATTATAAAATATACTGCATCTTCAAAAATATCTCTCGATCAGTGACTGTATTACGCAAACAGTTTCACAGCATTTTCAACATCCAAATCTGACACAAGTCACATTCCTTGCAAACTCTCTAACTGTTGAGTTGCGTTTTTTGCTTACTCGCATTGTCCGTTAAAACAACAGAATATTAGGTAGTTATTAGTAATTCAAACATTTTGGAATGAAAAACACACAATTTATAATATTTAACCGAAGAACGAAGATTTTGAGTGTCTTGGAGACCTCGATTTATGGCTTCGCATGAGTTTTATCGAGCAATGATTCGAAAGAAATTGAGATTCGAAGTATCTTTATCAATTTCTAAATATTCAACAACAAAGGATGAGGGATGTATGTCTTCAAAATTTGAATACGAGATAATATTCGCCTTAAACTAACTAGATCTTGATTCAACTGTGTAATACTGTTTTTTCTGTCGCTGATATTGACAAAATTTTATTTTATAATTATTTATCTTGAGATCCATTTATGTAGGTATTTTTAAAAACTAGGTAAGGATAATCATAAGCTAAACAACACCGGTCTTTGAATATAATGGTTGTACGATTATATTTAAAGTACAACTTAGTAATTGCTCATTAGGCCAATAGAAGTTAGAGTCGATATTCGATATCGAACAGTCTTTCTAACACAAAAACAAATTTCAGGTAGCCTCTTTGGACGATAAAATTGGGCAACGTTATGCTGAAATATAGCACGTTTATTTTCCCCACATTTACAAGTTCATTCATTGCTGTGTATTGTATTTGTTTATTACTGCAATACCATCAGACCCCTCGTTGGCGTTCTGTAGAGACTACATCTTGATTTTGACGGCTTGCCACATACGAATTCGTATAAGTCCAATACAACTTTGACGTTGAACTCAGCCAATTTTTTGTCTCATGCATGATGACACGAACCCCGTGCCAAGTTGATCAACGTGCTGTCTACCCAGCATCATCCGAATACCTCTCTAACTGGACCAGTTAATTATCTCTGAAGGTGTTTCGTTTGTGACTGTTGTTCCGAATCCAAAATCCTCAACATTTAGGTTACCCGCGTTCACACTTTGAAGAGGGCATGCCAGGGATAAAAACCGTGCCACTCCATTTTAATTTCACAACAATTTGTGCCAATATAATTGGCGTGTCTTTGCTTCGATTCAACAACACAGGTACACACGCTCTTTAGGAGATGGTTAGATTTCCAAAATCTAGCCTGCTGACATGCCGGAACTTCGAGTATATTTTGAAATGACTGGTCGAATCCCAGTAAAAGTTTGCGACAGCTGAACAATTTCCATTAACAAAAATTGTTGGTGCGTGTACCTATGTAAACTGTTGGTCCAACAATATAGTCAAGCTAGTCTTAGGAATGACAATTGGTGGCAAAATTCACGGGACGGTGGCAGTCTGTGGCACATCGTGACTGGTACCCGCTAGTCACAACGAGGCGGTGGTCGTGTAGTTCTGACGCCTCTTCAGCACGCGACTTCGGTGGAGGTCGGCTTTGTGACAGACGACTACAGTGCCACCTTGCGGAGGATGGTTGCCGTTGTGGTGTCCGACTCCTTTGGCTGTACTGTTGCCGATTAGGGTGCCAATCATTTTGGAGACGGAGAACTTACGGGATTTGGTGTTACTGTTGTTGGTGTTGATTTGGAGGCGACATTCATTGACGAGGAACTCAAAGGCTTGATAGAGATCGGACGTGTTTTCAGCCACAGATACCTCGTAGAATTGGCATCCGCTTTGGATTGCTGCTGTGCGGCCTTCGATCTCATCGACCTAAAGCCACAAGCAATTAAAACTATTAGCGGAAAGAAAAAGGATTTGATATTTCAATGCTCATTTTCAATGCCAAAGTCAAATGGCACGGCCAAAAGACTGCCTTCGTGAACGATATCGCAGGATATCTCAAGCGCGATCGCAAGCGCGATCTAACGTTTTCAAGTCTTTGCAAAAGAAACGTCCGAATTTAAGAGCCTGGATCTTTCAAAACCTTGCAGATTTTTCCACAGTTGGCATGAGGTTCACAAGATACCACTTTCAACTCGGTAAAACGGTATGCAAGTATTCTGATGTAAATTGCAATGCTTAATATTTGTACTGACTACTGAGCAACTCAGATATGTGCATGAATAAATGCCAGTCTCGTTGGACGTTATAGGCACATATTATCATACAATATCACCTGTAGGTACTGGACCTACGAAATCCTCTTATATCTTCCAGGGGATTATGTGATTTACAAAGATTCTACCAGATTTTTGTAACAGTCAATGCTATTGGTAATAGATTTTGCGGTGCGAAATAAGTATTTGTGTTAGCCAACTAAGACAGAATCCAATAAAAGGAATGACTCAGTAATTTGTCTCGAGCAAATTCCAACTCGCTAATATCGTTTGCCAAACATTTATTCGTTTAGGTCGTTGCTCGTCGTCTCTGCTGCACATGTGCGCAACATTTTTCGGTCGTCGCCAATTCGTGTTTCTAGTTTTTACCTCTCTCAGGTGCTCCAGATCCGCCTTGTTCCCCAGTAGCGTGACGGGCACACCGTTAACGGGACGCAGCTTTTGGAAGTTGTCGAGCACCTCGACGGCGTACTCAAACGACTGTCTGTCTGTGATCGAGTAGACCACCACGCACGCATCTGCCCACTGGACTTGCTCCAAGGGGAAGATCGAGTCCCGCTACACGACAAAAGAAAACAGAGACGCTTAAAATAAGTACTAACTGGCCGAATTTTCGTATTTATAAAGGAAACTCTTCGGGTTACGATTTCTAGCTAAGATTTTCCAAATTTCCTCAAATGGGTAAGGGATTTTTCAGAAAAAAAAAATTTGAAGCTAGGCCATAATACCAATAATACTATAAATTTGCTTTAAACACGGGTGCTCTAAATAGGTGTTATTAGCAATTGCATGTTTATGTCTTGATTCTTACCGTTTCACCACTGACGTCGACGATTTCGATGTCTAGGGGCGTGTTGTTTACAGTCACAATTTGACGATATAACAAATCTGAAACAAAAAGAAACTATTTTATTTAAAATTGGATCCATCGATCGATTGAGTCTGGCTGAAAATGCAACGAGATGCGTAGATGGTGTTTGCTGTTTGAACATTTACGTTGCAAACTATGTGAAATTTAAAATTATCGGTATCGTAGGAGTACGCGTTTGCTTTCGGTGGTATAAACTATGCATTACACTAGGAATCTCACCCTCCATCGGTAATTTCATTTCATTTGTTAAATACATTGTTTACAGGGTTTTAATTTCAATGACACTCTGGAAACCCGGAAACTGAAGTTAGGTCATCCACCCGTTCCCAATGAACAGATCACACAAAGGAATGCCATGCAATTGTTCCGGATGTGTGAACATATTGATAATCCTCGCAGCGCGGTTGGAGGCTGGATCAGCACTTGCAGTGTTCAGTGATCAAATTGTATTTTTCATGGAAACGTGGAAATTGTGTGCATATTTATGCTTATTTCCATGCACGCGAGCCCGATAAATGGCTTGCGAGATTGTGGTCGTCCAATTGAAGCCTGCAATGATTGTTCATTCCAAGATGGCATGAACACATCCTACATATTATTCGCAACTGAAAAATGAAAGCCTCCCGAAATTGAGACCCACCGCATGCCATGTGGTACGAGTATACGAACTAAATTTAGCGAAGCATCTATTTTTTTTTCAGTGGCGTTGGATTTGCATCTGTCGCATTGCTATGGTAAACGTGCCAGGAAAATGTGGCGCCAGAATATGACTGGTGTCCGACTTGCGACGCCTCCCCATGTCCTATCACTTGTTTATAATCGGCTACAGCTAAAATGCTCAGCCATGTCGCATGCTAGTTTGCAAAATAAGTCCTATCGCCATCATCCAGTCTTCTAATTGGTTTTCGGCCGATTCAGAGAACACTGAGAAGTATTTACAGATAATGACAGATTTTATATTGTATTTACAGATACAGCGCACATGATCACGAAGAGAAGTTGAGTCGTTTATTTCGTTATTTGTAATTTTTTTTGGCTGGCCATGGCTTGAGCTTAATGGACATATAGCAATCTGAAGCTGCTGATTTTATTTTATTAAGAATAAAGCTCGTTAAGTCAAATTTGACCGAGCTCAGGCTGCAGAGTTTCTTGTACGCTGTACGGCTGTACCTATCTTTCTGATCAGAATAACTAAATCTTAACTGTTCTCGTAAAACACAGGGCTGCTGAAAAAGCTGCAGAGGCTGCAAACGAGCACGAGGCGAACTTGTGTTACGCTGATGCATTGCCAACGTGGTGGAATCACGAATTAATGGCCTACTGTCTCAAAAAGATCTCATCCAAGTTATAATCCACCATCCAGTAGATAACATGCCTCAAAATTGTTTCGGGAATTTAGGTCAGACATAGACGCGAGCATGACAAAATGAATAATGAATTTTCGTTCAGATGTCTTTCAAGTGGTTCCATGCTTAAATAATTGAATATACGCTTATCATATTTTGCAACTTGTCAGAATGGCTAAACCCTTCAGAGCCACAGGCGCTTGATGGCACCTTTTCATGTTTAAATTGGAAACTGGTGCTCTAATTAGTGAAACTGTACGCATTTAACGTATGTACGAAGGTAGCAATGCACCATCGATTATTGCGATGAAAAGACGTCATATTCCTATGGCATCGTAGGAGTGGGCATCTTGCTTAAATAATCTCGTTTCTGTTTATGAGTCCAAAAATAGGAGTAGTGACTAAAAATTCACCCGTTTTTTTATTTCAGTAAGCTGAAAATAGCGTGCTCATTGAAATACATTTCTTGTTGCCTTTCTTCAACTAGCAGATTGACTTGGAATGTTAACGTTAGATAATGATTTGCTCTCAGTTAACAAGATTCAAAATAGGCATCTTTGTTGTAAATAATTACAAACGGAAGACTTCAAAGTACGACTACGGCTCTTTTCAACTAAAAACTTGTTCCAACACAAAATTAATGCTGCACCGATTTATCAATCTTATAAAGTTAACTGCAGTAAAGGGACGTGTAAATCAGAGGAAGAAGTTAGAAGGTGTAGTACGTGCAAAACGCAGAACATGCGAAGCGATTTTTTGGAGGAGTCATAACAAAATGGCAACCTTCCAGTGGGTAGACTCGGGAAGACGCCGGCATGCCGTCGTCGCGGCGCCTTGCTTTGCTTTGCATCGTTCAGATGCATCGCTTTCAAGGGCAGGTTAACTAAGCTGTGTTGAAAACGATAAACCTGCTGACCGCAAGCCGTGACCCGGTGTTGAGATTTTAACACTAAAACCCACTCCATTCATTTGTGCCTTCATTCATAATTTCGTATGCATAAGAGATAAAAGCTTCAGCCTCGTATTTAATCAATTCGCACGATACCCTATCGGCATAAATTAAGACACGTTAAGTTGAAAACTTAGCCTGGCATCAATGCAAATACTTAGATAGTATATTATGAAGGGTGTAGAGTTGTTTTAATTGTTAGCTTGTGGCTATTTTTTGGTCAGCTCGGTTTCATGGAATATGAAGCCTCATTCACCCAAGTAAAAGAAGCGTTTAATGTAAAATGTTAAAGATTGGTTGACTGAACTTTATGGTTTCAATTATCAGATTTGCTGCAATCAGTATTTACGCATAGTAGATATATATTAATTGATGAAATATTGAGTTTTTAACCAGCGTTGATATTTTTCTATCGTTGCGCTTGATAAAGCGTTGGTTGTTAAAAGCTTCCGTTTGAACAGGCCTGTGGCATGCCCTTTTAAACCCGGCACTTCCACGTGTTTGACAGAACACATTTGAGTCATAATATCGTTATGATGTTCAGAAAAATGAATTATCGGTCTACAATTCAGTGCTGCGATTTCATAATTTGGTGACATAACGCACGAAAATTATACACTCGTCATCACCGTTTGGTATCTTTATGTCATATTGCAATTTTTTGAATAGTTTTTAAAAGAAAAAAATTACATTTTTTTATATGTTTTGGTATTACTTTACCTGTATTCGAACGATATTCTCCAATGTATCGTCTCGTCAAATAGCGAACAGTCAGGGCTGAAACGGGAAAAAATAATGTTGAATTAACATGGATTAAATCTACCGAAGAAAGATTCCTGATTCCGGGCCCCTACAGGAAAATGCTGTACGTGTTTATGTTTGAGAAATGTGAATAGGTATTTAGATATAGAATTGGTCGGTGTTAATTCTGTGATGAATCACAGTTTCGCATAGCTGCCTTGGATTGGAAATAAACTTGGTTCGTTCACATCTTATATATGTGGGTCCAAAAGATGTATTCTTCATCTGTTCACTCAGCAAAAACATCCTACAGACTAGCCCAGGAGGACTTTGTAATGAAACGTTGTTGAAAGTGGAATTGGCATGTTTGGTTCGAATTAAAAATAAAAAAAATACCAAGATCATTTTTGTTGTTGTTTGAGTAGAGGCTTTTTGGCAAGCTATTTACATCCCCAGGTACCAACAGGGAAGTCTACAGTAATGGGAACACCTCGCGATATGTCAATAGTTTTGAGGACATGAAAGTTGTAACCACAACAGAATTTTCTTTGGCGGGTAAATATCGAACCTGAGCCTCCACTATACAGCTGCGTTTATCATTGTCGGTCGGCCAACTGCGTCGGTTAAGTTCATATACAATACTTCAATACGTCTAGAAATACATAATGGGCAATTTCGTGCTTTAATTGCACATTGACGGTCAAATGCTTCAAATGCTTTGATAAGTATTGAATAGACGGGTTTAAAATTCTTTCAAGAAAAACATGTAAATCTTTTCTTCGGAAATGTGTGTGCAGCACATGGCTGCTTTGATGCAGCACCAACCGACGTAGCTGTATGTGTGTGTGTGCAATATTGCTGAACGATTCACGATGTGTTTTGGGGATTTTCCGACTCGAACGTAAAAATACAACCTGGGAATCTGTTTTGGTTTTCGTGTGTATGGTTTGCACCATCTGCTACGAGGTTTGTTTAATGGCAAAGAGTGAAGAAGAAGGATGGGGAAAGGTGGGTTGATATGATATTGTTATCATCACATCTTATAGTGTGCTCTGTTCCGTATTGGAAAGTTCGAATTCCTTTAATATTTTCGTGCTTGACGCTTCCGCGTAAGGAAAATACGACGTAGAAATGTAGAAGACTAAAGTACGACGCAGACATTTTTTAGACTAAAATACGACGCAGAAATTTTGTAGAAGTGCAAACACGCAGCAGCGGGGCTTAGGTGGGCAAGGGCGAAGTGTACAACATAGTTTTGTAATGTGAGCGGTTTCCTCACCTGATTTTCCGACATTGATCTTCCCCAACACTGCAATTCGCACTCGCAGCATTGAAGCAGGCTTTTCCTCGGTTTTCATGGCAAAGAAAGCGGTTTACATTCACGCTGAAACAAACATGAAATACATGCCATACATTATTTCATTTTAACTGCAAAGAAATTGTACTCTCATGACTTGCGTCACGAGAAAATGGACATTGCCAAACCGACCCGTGCCGACCCGTGGAATTTGAACGCAAAAGAAATATTGACGATAGCAGACATTGAATAACGTGCGTCAAATCTTGTCTGGATTAACGATGGTCGAAGAAACTCTCAAAACCAAGTATGTATCTTTCGAGAAGAGGTTTTGTCGATTGATGGTTTAGTTCTCTGCGTCGCAAGATGTCCAAAGCCCGCAACTTCCGACGACACTCATAGCATATATGAGTCACACTCATAGTGGTCACCTGTCTCTGAATGGACTTAAGGTCGGGGGAGGGGCAACTGGGAAAACCCATCTGATTTGAAGTTTATTTTAATTACTACCGCTCAACTATAAGTAGCAGGGACACCAAACTTGCTTACCTCCACGAGGCTCTAACTGGCTTTCTAAAATTGTGTGTTTCAAATTTTTATATTCATCAATTTTTAAAAAAACCTGATTTAAGTTGAAAAAAGTGAAAGAATTCCACTTAAAATCAGGTTTCTTAAAAAAGCTAAAAAAGCATACATTTTCAATACATCTTTCCAAAAATCCAGTTGAATTCTCTTGGAGTTAACCGAGTATGGTGACTCTGCCAGTTATAGTTTAGCTTCAGTAATTAAAAGGAATTGCAAATCTGATGTGTTTTTTAACCTGCCCCTCCCTCCACCTTAATGGATATGCTGCTCATGGCACCACATTATTGAACCATCAATCAGGCGAGCCAATTTTGGGTTACTCCAATAATGAATTCATAAGGAAGTGTAAAGTAGACATTTCAAAGATTGAAAATAGTTTTCTTCTATATGGTCGCTGACCCTGTAAACTAATTATTTGTTTCATCTTTGTGTAATTGTTTTTCTGCCACAGAAAAACCAAGGTGATATACTGCTATTGTCTATTTGCTCAACCAAAAACACTATAGGTATCACCTACATGGTATAATTATCAGGGAGTTATAACGAGCATTTTGCTGGAAGCGTGAGTTTGAACCTTTATGGTCTTAGATTGCTCAATAACCTACCCACCTACATCGAAGATAGCACTGATTTATAAAATTACATGTATTGTAGCGGTAAAAAAGTGACAGGAATAATGAAGTTAAAACTCTACGCCTGGTGAAGTTTGCGGCGTGGGTGTCAAATCCTACTTGCCTGGGGCAAAAAGCTACCCCCAGGGGCGAGCGACGCTCAGCTGGTTTTCCGCGTCATTGCACCTGCCTACGACGTCTACGATGGTGTGTCGACTCTCGAGAGACGTCAACGTATTTCAAGCGTTTTGAAAAGTGGATATTTAGGTTTATATTTTTAAAAAATTGAAAAGTTTAACCTAGATTCATAAATGAAATAACTCGTAAACTTCATACACTTAGATTATACATTTCGAATAGATTTTGAAAATTCACTTTATTTTGATAAAAAGCTTGCTGACTTACTTTGGAACATTTTTTATACTTAAGCGTTTTTTATAGACGTGGTTTTGGGCCATATAATATAAGTATAACGTTAGTAAAAGTTCAGGAAATACTAAAGCAAAATAAGCTTACTTTATTTATGGTTTTGAATATTGCGGCCAAACTTCCTTGTGAAACTAGCTTGCTGAATAAAATCGTTTTGCCTGCAGATTAATAAATTACTAGCCTTTTGGCCACTTCGTGTTGCCCTAGTAATCGAACTTATTTATTGGATGGCCAACGTCGATCATGTTGCGTGATATTTTGACGCATTTCCAACGTCGGACTGCAAGTGTGTGTATGTGTGTGTGTGTGTGTGTGTGTGTGTGTGTGTGTGTGTGTGTGTGTGTGTGTGTGTGTGTGTGTGTG